>JAOTOM010002880.1:0-122332 GCA_034440615.1 Ashinkailepas kermadecensis | reverse complement strand
ACCAACACGCAAATAGACTGCATATTACACTACCCACATCCAAACCACTACCACCACCCACTGCCTGGTGGAAACACGAAACACCCACGACAAACCTCCTTATAGACAATCCAAAGCACACATACACAGACGCAGAAATACATCAACTCTTCTTCGAGTTCACATCACAATATGCAAATTACAACATCATCTACACAGACGGCTCGAAATCACATACACAGCAGACGGGCACAGCGGCGGTGCTGTACTCCAATGCAGCACCGCCGCGGGTCATCCTTCGTGCCCGTCTGCACGACACAGCATCCACGTACACAGCAGAATTATACGTAATCTTCTCGGCTTACTCCACCATTTACAACACTAAAATTGAACACAACATCATAGCCACTGACGCAACATCAGCACTACAAAGCATCACACCCTACACCAAACACAAACACCCCTCATCCCCAAAATACTGCACATACATAAACAACTCATTGCACGACAAAGACCACTACTCCTATGGATCCCAAGCCACACAAACATACACGGCAACGAACACGCAGACACTGAAGCAAACCTAGCCACAACATTACAACAAACCACACCATGCCCACTTTCACAATCTGACTACTACCCCACAATACATCAGGCACTCAACAAACACATCCAACAAACATGGGACACAGCAATAACGCAACTCCACGAAATTCATCCCAAACACGAACACTGGCACACTATTAATCAACACACCAGATTTAAAAAACGAACACTAACACGACTACGCCTCGGAAACACAGCACTTACACACTCCTACCTCATACTACAACGCCCACGACCACAATGCACAACATTCCAACGAACACTCACCATCAAACACATACTCATTCACTGCACTAAATACAAGAACCAAAGACAACACATCACAAATTATTGCAACACACACACAACATCCCACTAAGCCTCACTACACTCCTCAACGACGACCATCCAGCACTACACGAACTTCTCTTCCACTTTCTCGCTATCACACGCCTAATTGATCAATTGTGAGGACAAAAAAGAAAGAAAAAAAGACCGGAAAAAGACAATAAGATCCGCTAAAAAGGAAGGAAAAACTAATAAAACTCCGGAAAAAACAACAACAATAACAAAACAAAACAACGCCCAACCATGGTACCCAAAACAAGATGTTCTAGAAATGTTAACAACATGGCGATTACCCGACCCCCAACCCACCCACTACACCCCATACCCCAAACTGGCACCGTCCGACTGACAGCTTTCTCGACTACTTCATCTCCGGCTCTCAAACAACTCTGCTCTGCCATCTCTACATCTTCAAGCTACCAGGACCGACTCAACTCTTCAAGACGCCTCCGACTCTACTGCAACATCGCTCAACAAAACAAGTAATCTATCCACCCTCCATCTAATCCTACCATTTTCTACTCACGCTCACACCGGAAACAGCCGACATCACCTACAGGTGGCAGGCTGGCCAAACACAACGACACACACACACACACACACACACACACACACACACATGGTACGTATGCGCAAAGGTACGTAAGCGTAAAAGTACGTATGCGCAAATGTACGTAACCGCAAAAGTACGTAAGGGAAAATGTATGTAAATACAGCTTTACGTAATCGAAGTGTATGAAAGCTCACGTGTACGCATGTGTACATGTACGTATGTGTAAATGTACTTGAGCGCAAATGTACGTAAGTGCAAATGTACGTATTGGGAAAAGTATGTATAGGCCCGTATGTGCAATTGTACGTAAGCGCAAATTTACGTGATAGCAAATATATGGAAATACAGCTATAGGAACCCAAATATCTGAAAGCGCACGTGTACGCAAGCGCAAAAGTACGTATGCGCAAATGTACGTAACAGCAAAATTACGTAAAGGCAAATGTATGTAAATACAGCTTTACGTATTCGAAGTGTATGAAAGCGCACGTGCACGTATGCGTACATGGACGTATGTGCAAATGTACTTGAGCGCAAATGTACGTAAGTGCAAATGTACGTATTCGCAAAAGCATGTATAGGCAAATGCCCGGATGTGCAATCGTACGTAACCGCAAATATACGTAATACCAAATATATGGAAATTCAGCTTTAGGTAACCCAAATGTCTGAAAGCGCACGTGTACGTATGAGTAAATGTACGTAAGCGCAAATGTACTTATGCGCAAATGTACCCAAGCGCAAATGTACATACAATGTAAGACTATGTAAGCACAAATGCACGCATGCGCAAATGTATATATGCACAAATGTACGTAAGCGGGAGGTATGTACGCAACAACAAAATTACATGATAAAAAATGTATGCATATTCAGTTATACGTAACCCAAATGTATGAAAACGCAAGTGTAAGTAAGCACAAAGGTACGTATGCTCAAATGTAGGCAAGCGCAAATGAACTTATACGCAAATGCACGTTAGCACAAATGCATATACATGCAAAGGTGCGCCAGCACAAATGTAAGTACCCACAAATGTGCCTATGTGTAAAGGTACGCATGCGCACCTGTCGCCTACGCCGCTCACGTGCCCTCACCACGCCTGCCGACCTTTGTCACCTCAAGACGGCCTTGAGTCATCTCAACATGCCCGACTTTATCCGGGCCGTCGCCTGGTTCGCCGTCACCATTGGCTTGTTTGGGCCCTCCGTGCACCTGAATATCTCCACCCCACAGAACACCAGTGGGATCCCGGGGATCCTGTCAGAACCAGCACCTTACGGTCCACAGATGTTACTTGGCCCTCGCCATCCTCTGGCCTCTGGCCAGGCGGAGTGGGACCCCACGAAAAATATCAGGTGTGTTTCGAATCCCAGTGACCTCAGCAGTGGCGTATCAATGATTTAGTCTCGTGGGAGGGACGAACACCTGAAGAGCCCTACCTACTGAGGGACCCTATGTTTATAACACAAAGGAAAGGAAAACCAATTACGGAATTCAATGGGACATAAATACATATCTAATGAAGGCAGGAATTTTATTAGATTGAGTCAAAATATCAGCACTCATCTGCTTGAACAGAATTGCTCCTTTCTGTTATCCGCTAAGTTCAGACATAGTTTAATAGGGAGGGTGTTCATGATAAGAGTAGGCTCACATTGCTGTGCCTTTTCAACACCGTCACACGTTCTCAAAATGAGGCATGAATACCAGTGGGGAAAATTGAGTGCAAAAGTTGGGGACAGAGAGGAGCTAGCAACATGCCTGACCAGCTATACGCAACACACAGCTCCCCGCAAATTATTATTAATTTTTTGCTTAACCGATGACACCCTGGTACCCACCAGGGCGAAACAACTGGCATCGCTGGAGCGACCGTCATCACAGCTATCGCTGGTCTGTGTCCTTGGCAGCATTTATGACTATGAAGGATATCCTATCTCTGAGGTTGGCCCTCAGTATTCCTCGCACCCATCGCCACTTCTCAAGGACTCTCTTAGCTCTCAGGGGCCCCGATCCTTCAGGTGCTCATCCTAAGGCTCAGGCACACCCCAGTGCAGTTCTATCTGGCTCTCTGAGGACCTATTCATCCGTCAGGAGCTCTCTCCAACTTGCATGGGCCATTTCCAGTCCTCGATAAACCTGCATAGCTTTCAGGGGAATCCTGCGCACCTCAGAGACAGGCCTCACACTTTCTCGCAAATATCGCCAGCTCTCGGAACTCTCCTAAGCTCTTACCTGGTTCTGTTCATCCCTCAGTGCTCCTCCCACGCATCAGGAGCATCACAGTCTCATCCGCTCTAGCTCACAGGGGACCTTCCCAGTCCTCGACAGCATGTCGGCATGCAAAGACATTCTAGCTCTGAAGCTGGCTCTCAGTATTCCTCATAACCATCGCTAGCCATTAGGGGCTCTCTTCAGATCTCAGGATGTCCTGTTCTTTTCATAGGGACCCCTTCCAAGCCTCTTGGACATCCCAGTCCAGTCCTCTATAGCTTTCAGTGATCATTTGCAATCGGCATGGGTTCTCTCCATCTGCCAGCGGCCATTCTCAGTATTTGACAATATTTCTAGCTGCAAGGTCTTTCTAGCTCTGGCACTGGCTCTCAGAATTCCTCACAACCATCGAAAACCTTAGGGACTCTCCTTAACTCTCAGGGTGCTCCGTTGGCCATCGGGGGCCCTCTCAAGCAGCTAGGGACCCTTCCTAGTAATCGACAGCTCTTTAAATTTGTAATCTCACAAGGGACCTTGTTCATCCATTAGATGCCGCTCTCAACCTCGGAAGAATCCCATTATAGTCCTCCATTACTCTCACGAGATCCTCTCCATCGCTCGGTACCATTTCCTGCTTTTAGGGACCCATCACAGTCCTGAATGGTTTCGTCTAGCTCTCGTCTCGGGGGAATTTCAGATCTGAGATGGACCCTCACTTGTCCTCTTCAGCTCTTAGGGGTCCTGTCCATCCCTCAGGGGCCCTTCCAACCCAAAAGAGCATCCCTGCCCTCTCTAGCTCTCAGGCGCCCTGTGTGCTCCTAAGCTACGAGCCCACTCCACCTGAGACTCCTCTTCCCAGCTGCCACGGGCATTCCAGCTCTAGGGCGGGCTCTCTCTGGTCTTCACGGCCCTTGTCAGCTCTCAGGGTGAACGTATTCAGGTATCGAGGGCCAGTTCCACACAAGCTGTTAGATGCGTTTGCATTTGTCCTCGGTTATATCTCTGCCCCTCAGGGCGATCGCCTGGAGAGCCCATCGGACTAACCAGGGGGCAGGTGCCCTTTCACCCCTTGGAAACGCCACTGCTTTTTAACGGCTCGGGGCTTGGGCTTAGCGGGCCTTTGCGTAGCAACGGGATCCCACCGCTCCGGCCCGGCTCGTCCCCTAGCTCGGGGGCCTCGTTATCGGCCTGAGGCCCACTGTCAGCTTTGGGCCCCTCTTCATCAGCGTGAGCCAAAGCCGAAGGCTCTGCACGTCCGGCCCGGGCCCCCATCCGTCGGCTCAGGGATCCTCTTCCACGGTCAGGACACTCCGTCCGGCCGGAGTACCCTCTTCAAAAGTTTGGTTCTTCTCTATCACCCAAGGGGCCCTCCGTGCAGCTTCGGCCCCCAGCGGTCCAGAGGCCGTTCATACCGGCTCTGGTCCCTCTCTGACGGCCCAGAGCATCTTACGGCGGTAGGGATCTGTCCGTCGGCACAGTAGCCCTCCTTGGTGATCCACAGTCTTCTCTGTCAGGCCGGAGGCCCTCTTTCAACAGCTTGCCCCCCCCCATCAGGCCAGGGTCCTTTGCACCGCTTGGGCCCCATCTATCGACCTAAGTGCCCTTTCTGACTGTCTGAGGTCCTCATCGCTTACGTACACTTGTGCTTACGTACATTTGCGCTTACGTACTTTTCCATAATACGTAAATTTGCGCTTACGTACATTTGCGCATACGTACTTTTGCGCATACGTACATGTGCGCATACGTACTTTTGCGCGCACGTACAATTGCGCTTACGCACATTTACGCATACGTATTTTTGCGCATACGTACATTTGCGCTTACGTACATTTGCGCATACGTACTTCTGCACATACGTACATTTGCGCTTACGTACATTTATTTGCGTATACGTACTTTTGCGCATACGTACATTTGCGCTTACGTACATTTGCGCATACGTACGTTTGCGCATACGTACACTTGCTCTTACGTACATTTGCGCATACGTAGTTTTGCGCATACGTACATTTGCGCTTACGTACATTAGTAATTACATATATTTGTCATACGGGCATTTCTATTTACGTGTATTTACATTTACACTTTGGTTACGTAAAGCTATATTTACACACATTTGCTCTTACGTACTTTTGCGCTAAATTACTTGTGCATACGTACATTTGCGCTCACGTACATTTCCGTATACGCACCTTTGCGCTTACAAACACCTGCAATTATGCACATTTGCGCATACGTACTTTTGCAATTACGTGCATATGCGCATACGTTAACGTGCGCTTTCATACACTTGGGTTACGTAAAGCTGTACTTATACATTTGCTCTTACGTACTTTTGCATAATACGTACATTTGCGCTTACGTACATTTGCGCTTACGTACATTTGCACATACGTACATTTGTGCATACGTTCTTTTACGTGCATGCGTACATTTGCGCTTACGTACATTTGTGCTTACGTACTTTTGCGCATGCGTACATTTGCGCTTACGTACATTTGCAATTACGTACATTTACGCATACGTACATTTGCGCACTTGTACATTTGCGCTTCGGTACATGTGCGCTTGCTTGCATTTGCGCATGCGTAAATGTGCGCTTTCGTACATTTGCGCATATGTACATTTGCACTTACGTACATTTGCGCATACGTACATATGCGCATAAGTAAACGTGCGCTTTCACACACTTGGGTTACGTGAAGCTGTACTGACATACATTTGCTTTTACGTACATTTGCGCTTACGTACATTTGCGCATACGTATTTTTGCGCTTACGTACATTTGTGCTTACGTACTTTTGCGCATACGTACATTTGCGCTTACGTACATTTGCGCATACGTACATTTGCGCTTACGTATATTTGCGCATACGTACTTTTGCGCATACGTACATTTGCGCTTACGTACATTTGCGCTTACGTACATTTGCGCATACGTACATTTGCGCATACGTACATTTGCAATACGTACATTTGCGCTTACGTACATTAGCCATACGTACATCTGCGCTTACGTACAATTGCCGTACGTACATCTGCGCTTACGTACATTTGCTTACGTACATTTGCGTACGTACATCTGCCAAAAGTACATTTGCTTGACGTACATTTGTCCGGTTACCGGTTAGGGTAGAACACATGAAAATGTCTGAATGCTGCCCTCCTTTTAGTTGTATCTCTCAGTCCCCGCATGTTGGCAGTGACGACTTTGATTGAAGCCATGCTAAGAGGGTGTGCTTATTTAAACAAAATAAAAAGAACTATGACAGTTATCGCCGAACATTGGATGATTACTCGGGCGTGAGAGCACAACGGATGGACGTTCAGCGTAGGCGATGCGCTGCACAACATGAGGTGGCTTATCACACAAGGGCAGCATGCTCAATATTACGCACCATAAGCGAACACGGAAAACAGTAACATTGGCAGCAATCAGATTAACAGTGAGAGCATTCAAAGCAAGGGCCAGATGAAAATGATTCGACAAAAAAGTGGACACGGTACACAGCAAACCACACCTACGCCTGCTTACCTCTCTGCTCGCGTATGCTGCCATATCGGCGAATGTCTGACTGCGGTTGCTCGCGGCGCGACTGCGGGCTCTCCATTGTGGCCGCCCGCGGCACCTCAGCGCCATCCAACGGCGCCGCAGCCGCTGTCCGTCGCACAACCGGGCGAGCCCTCCTCAGCACGCGTAGAGCCAGCATGCCCCGCCACCCCCGCCCAACCCGTCACCACCAGCCGGGGTAACCGGACAAATGTACGTAAAGCAAATGTACGTATGGCAGATGTACGTACGCAAATGTACGTAAGCAAATGTACGTAAGCGCAGATGTACGTATGGCAATTGTACGTAAGCGCAGATGTACGTATGACTAATGTACGTAAACGCAAATGTACGTATGGCAAATGTACGTATGCGCAAATGCACGTATGCGCAAAAGTACGTATGCGCAAATGTACGTAAGCGCAAAAGTACGTATGCGCAAATGTACGTATGGCAATTGTACGTAAGTGCAGATGTACGTATGCCAAATTTACTTAAGCGCAAATTTACGTATGGAAAATGTACGTAAGAGCAAATGTACGTATGGCATATGCACTTGACCATTGGCGTACATTGGCACTTGTAATGTACGTATGACATATGCACTTGACCATTGGTGTACATTGGCTCTTGTAATGTACGTATGGCATATGCACTTGACCATAGGCGTACAAATGTATGTACATTGACCCATACGTACATTTACTCTTGCATTCTTTTACGTTTACGTACTGTTGCGCTTAGGTACATTTGCGCTTACGTAATTTTGCGCATACGTACATTTGCGCTTACGTACATTTGCGCATACGTACATTTGCGCATACGTACTTTTGCGCATACGTACATTTGCGCTTACGTACATTTAATCATACGTACTTCTGCGCTTGCGTACTTTTGCGCTTACGTACATTTGCGTTTACGTACATTTGCGCATACGTACTTTTGCGCATACGTACATTTGCGCTTACGTACATTTGCGCTTACGTACATTTGCGCTTACGTACATTTGCGCTTACGTACACTTGGGTATACGTATATTTACACTTACGTACATTTGTGCTTACGTACATTTGTGCTCACGTACATTTGCGCATGCGTACGCGTTCCGACTGAAACCGATAGTTCTGCTCAAAGTTGCATTTAAAGTAAACAAAGATATGCACTTACTCAGATATATATTTATATATATATATGTGTGTGTGTATGTGTGTGTGTGTGTGTGGGTGTGTGTGTGTGTGTGTGTGTGTGTGCGTGCGTGCGTGCGTGCGTGCGTGCGTGCGTGCGTGCGTGCGTGTGTGTGTGTGTGTGTATGTGTGTGAGTGTGTGGGCAACGCACCTATAAATGTACAGATGCGAATATGCGAATGGTCGAACAAATATTCTGATGGCATCCTGAGTAATCCTGTAAATCCTGCAAAATCCTGTAAATCCTGTAAATATGATTGGCTTCCGGGTTGGTTCTGGTCGCTCAAGTGAACGTTTTTCCATGCAGACGACAGCAAATTCGCGCAGGCTTTGATCTCTTTGGTAATAACCGCCTGCTTTCATTTGCGTCGCATTTATCACCACGTTCCCGCTGTCAATGTACATTTGAGAACGTTGATTGAATTGTGTGAAGTGTAGCTGTGACATGTGCCTGTTGGGTCGGACCGGGCCGGGCACTCCTTTTTTCCTCGTGCAGTGTAGACCCGTTCGGGCTTCGCTTACGCTTGTAACTATGCTTACTGCACCTGCTTCGTTTGTGCTGAAACCTTTTCAAAATGTAATTCATGTATTCATTTAACGATGGTTTGATGCTTTGGTCAGTTGAAGGAGGTCTAAACCCGTCAGACCTATTTTTGCACACTGAAACGGCCATATATACTTCTAGCCTATCATACCAGTCACGTCAAAAGAGAAAGAAGAGAAAAATAAACAAGCACTAATTCCGAAGCGAAAGAGAAACAGATTCTGTTCCAATTGCATTGTATATTTTCACAGTGTTAATGAGGAAGATGCGATAACGCGACCCCACTGTTCACACCAAACCCTCTGCTGGCATTGCCAAATCGTAATATTTGGCATTTGCTGCTTATCTTCTGCTAATTCTACAATCCTACTCTCCATCTTTTTCGACCTCATCAAGACCATACAGGACACCACCATAACGCCACTTCATACTAAGCGCCAAAACGATGACGTGGTACCCAGCAGTGCCCACACAATGTTGACGTAACCGGAGGAGCAGCCAAGGAGGGGGGGGCTCCCCTTAGCAAGCAAGTTACACTGGAGCAAGCATGCAATTGCGTGATGTTCACCACAGCAACCGAGACATTTCCGCGCTCTACGTGCGCCGAAAGTGGTCTCGAGATTAAGAGACATTTGTTTTGGTCCCCTTTTGAGAAAGTCCTGGCTGCACCCCTGGATGTAACACCCGGCAGCAGCCACACAATGATGACGTAGCAACCGGCAGTAGCCGCACAATGATGACGTAACAGCCAGCAGTAGCCACACAATAACGTGGCAACCGGCAATAGCCACACAATGATGACGTAGTACTCCGCAATAGCCACACAATGATGACGTAACACCCGGCAATAGCCACACAATGATGACGTAATACCCGGAAATAGTCACACAATGATGACGTAATACTCGGCAATAGCCTCACAATGATGACGTAGCAACCGGCAGTAGACAACATTACCATGTGGTGACACGGTGATAGCTTTGCCAACCAAAACACATGCATACTCACAACAAGTGCGAGATAATGCCACGAAAAACATACCAAATTTTCATCAGACCGGCGGCCGCATAACAGCGGCGTTGATGCCCGCGTTTACCGCTGATAACGCCCACTTCCTTCCACCATTTCCGTCCTCTCGCGCACAAACGTCCACACACTTGTCTCGGCCTGGTTCTTTGCATCAGCATAGCAGCCAGTCCTGAGCGGCCGAGCGGCAAGAAGCGAAATTAAAACAATGAGCTGTGATGTGGACGGTGACACAATTGCCCTGTTTACAAGACGAACGAACTGGAGAATCGCCTGCAAAAACAAAACTTAGATAATGAGATGCGAAGTTAGCCAAAAGCACGCTTCTGGAATTGAAGGGCTTCATGTTGGAAAATGAGATAACTAGAGGAGTGGATAATGGAGGTGCTAGAGTTGAAGGAGAGTGCATAGCGGATCGAATGAATGAATGCATGAATGAATAAATGAACCAACTAACCAGCCAGCCAACCAACCAACCAACCAACGAATAGAGTGAAAAGCGAAGCGAAGGTAGGTGAGGTGAAAGGTGAAGATGGGATGATAGGATGGCCATTGTCCAGTGAGTCACTGTGGAGTGCCATCGGTAAGACGTCACTTACCGATCCAGACGTCTTAAGGGAGCCCAATCAGAGACTAGTCACTAGTTTTGCCTGTTGTGAAGTGAAATAATGTCAGAGCAACGAGACCTCCACGCCAGGTAAAGGTATTGAGTAGGGGAAGGGGCATGCACTCGGTTGTGAATTTTTGGATTTTGCACATTTTGTGGTCGAATATTTTTCATTTGTTTCCAAACTTAGTTGGGAAAATGTCCGGACCTACTGAGTATTCATCATACGTCACCATAGAAGGAGAAAGGGGAAAGTCATCTATAGGGAGAAACATATGGGTACATCCATTTTAGCAGGATCTTAACCCGCGCCGTCTCGAGGGGTAGATAGGTCCCCCCCCCCCACTAAGGTTTTGCGCGGATTGTGAAAGAACGGCGCACGGCAGCGCGCCGAAATTTAGGAGACATTTTTCCACATCAATTTGGCATGTTGTGGCAATATTTTGAGGTCAGGTCATCTAGGGTCAACGAGTTAGTCAAGGTCAAGTGAGGTCACCTCCAGAAAAGTTCAACCAGTCGTCACGCTTTAACGGATAAAGATACTTTAATGAAACTTTCAGCATTTGCTCATCTTTAGGGACGAAACAAAACGCACCAGAGGAATTTTTTTTTTCTCCGTTTTTGATTACTTATTAGTTTTCATATTTGCCCATTAGAGCTAAAATCGAAGATTCTGGCTAAAGTAAGCATTTTTGTGAGAGCAAGTTGACTTCGAACAACGTTTTTCGGTCCGTGAGAGAAAAATAAAAAAATGAGAAAAATAAAAATTAAAGAAAATTGAAAACTCAAAAGAAAAGAAAACTCAAAAGATTTTGAAATAAAAAAAATCCTATTTTGATTTTGGGTGAGCAAAATTTGTATGGCCATGGTCGATTTCGCCTTCATTTTCTGATTCCAAATAATTTTTTCTTCAAATCTCCCCAAAATGAACACCCGAGAGCCAAAAACATGATGCAAGTCCTGAAAACCTAGGCCCCTAGTGAAGTCGCTTTTTTGTGGGGGGGACGGGTGTCTGGCCCTACTCGTCGAGCGCTTTCCGATGACACCTCCTTCGTTTTCGTGCGACGCTTAGTTTGGAGATTAGAGGGGGGCATCACCCCCCCCTAGACGGGGTGTGACGATATGACCGGAAAGACGGGGCCACATGGGAGGAAGTTGAACCACATTACCTCATTCATGGAATCGCTTGGGATAAGGAGAGGGGGGGGGGGAGGGACAACAGACTTGATAGTCCCACACCTTTAACAGGAACTTAGGTCTTGCAGTGTGGTGTATATTTTAAGTACGTTATATTTTCCTAAGATAGCTTCGTATATGCTCAAGATATCGCTTTGAAATATAAAGCATAATTGTTCATCGATGAGCTCCTATAATTGATATAATTGATATTTATGAGCTCCTATAAATGATCCTATAATTGATGAGCTCATCGTGTATAAAAATTGGCGTTCCAGTCCGTGAATGTCACCAAGGAAAACTAAATGTACGCCTTCGTCTCAATGAGGCTTGAAATGCAGGAAGTTTGAGACGTCTCAATGCCATTTGGCGAAAATGATCACGAACTGAACGTACACAGTACTGCCATACGTTGTCGATGATAACTAGACCAGGACTCACAACAGCCTGTTGACAATATTTTTGCCACTAGTTTTGACCGGTTAAAACCAGCTGGCTGAAAAATATGCATTGTAGAAAATGTTTGACAAATGGCATAAAATAATTCAATGAAAATAGATATTTCAGATAATATTTCGAATGCACATCCACATCAATCACACTTTCCTAATACATACACCTTATCTGACAATGTTACGTTCGTAGCCATTAAAAAATAACAACTTCAGAGGTATGACTTATTCTCATTCACGGTGACAGTTAGCTCATTCTGATGTTGTGGATCATTTCACCCGAAGCAAAGCTCAGGGTGGTAGTGCAGGCAAGGGCGTCGCCACCGGGGGGGCAGGGGGCAGTCGCCCCCCTGCCGTGAAACTGGGGGGCGCCGCCCCCCCTTGAATTTGAGGAGGCCCCCCATCCGCAAATGCACAGCAAAAAAGGTGAGCAAGGAGGCCGACGGGACAGAAGATCATACTGTCAATGAGGCCTCAAGACTGACGAGGCCCCCAGGAAATATAATCAGGTCTCTATAAGAGACGTAGAACAGAGATTGGAAGGAGGCCCCCAGGTCGAAAAGGAGGCCCCATGACGAAAAGGAGGCCCCAAGACGTAGAACAGAGATCAGGAGGAGGCCCCCAGGAAGAAAAGGAGGCCCCCAGGACGAAAAGGAGGCCCCCAGGACGAAAAGGAGGCCCCAGGACGAAAAGGAGGCCCCAATACGTAGAACAGAGGTTGGGAGGAGGCCCCCAGGACGAAAGGAATGCACCCAAGGACAAAAAGGAGGCCCCCAAGACGTAGAACGGAGATTGGGATGAGGTCCCCAGGACGAAAAGGAGGCCCCCAGGACGAAAAGGAGGCCCCCAGGACGAAAAGGAGGCCCCTAAGACGTAGAACAGATATTGGAAGGAGGCCCCCAGGACGAAAAGGAGGCCCCATGACGAAAAGGAGGCCCCAGGACGAAAGGAATGCACCCAAGGACAAAAAGGAGGCCCCCAAGACGTAGAACAGATATTGGGATGAGGTCCCCAGGACGAAAAGGAGGCCCCTAAGACGTAGAACAGAGATTGGGAGGCGGGCCCCAGGACGAAAAGGAAGCCCCCAGGACGAAAAGGATGCCCCCAGGACGCAAAGGAGGCACCCAAGACGTAGAACAGAGATTGGGAGGAGGCCCCCATGACTAAAAGGAGGCCCCCAGAACGAAAGGGATGCACCCAAGGACAAAAAGGAGGCCCCCAAGACGTAGAACAGAGATTGGGATGAGGTCCTCAGGACGAAAAGGAGGCCCCCAGGACGAAAAGGAGGCACCCAGAACGAAAAGGAGGCCCCCAAGACGAAAAGCAGGTCCCCAGGACGAAAAGGAGGCCCCCAGGACTAAAAGGAGGCCACCAGGACGAAAAGGATGCCCCAATACGTAGAACAGAGGTTGGGAGGAGGCCCCCAGGACGAAAGGAATGCACCCAAGGACAAAAAGGAGGCCCCCAAGACGTAGAACGGAGATTGGGATGAGGTTCCCAGGACGAAAAGGAGGACCCTAAGACGTAGAACAGAGATTGGAAGGAGGCCCCCAGGACGAAAAGGAGGCCCCATGACGAAAAGGAGGCCCCCAGGACGAAAGGAATGCACCCAAGGACAAAAAGGAGGCCCCCAAGACGTAGAACAGATATTGGGATGAGGTCCCCAGGACGAAAAGGAGGCCCCCAGGACGAAAAGGAGGCCCCTAAGACGTAGAACAGAGATTGGGAGGCGGGCCCCAGGACGAAAAGGAAGCCCCCAGGACGAAAAGGATGCCCCCAGAACGCAAAGGAGGCACCCAAGACGTAGAACAGAGATTGGCAGGAGGCCCCCATGACTAAAAGGAGGCCCCCAGGACGAAAGGAGGCCCCCAGAACGAAAGGGATGCACCCAAGGACAAAAAGGAGGACCCCAAGACGTAGAACAGAGATTGGGATGAGGTCCCCAGGACGAAAAGGAGGCCCCCAGGACGAAAAGGAGGCACCCAGAACGAAAAGGAGGCCCCCAAGACGAAAAGCAGGTCCCCAGGACGAAAAGGAGGCCCCCAGGACTAAAAAGGAGGCCCCCAGGACGAAAAGGAGGCCCCCAGGACGAAAAGGAGGCCCCCCAGAACGAAAAGGATGCACCCAAGGTCGAAAAGGAGGCCCCCAAGACGTAGAACAGAGATTGGGAGGAGGCCCCCAGGACGAAAAGGAGGCCCCAAGAAGTAGAACAGAGATTGGGAGGTGGGCCCCAGGACGAAAAGGAGGCCCCAAGACGTAGAACAGAGATTGGGAGGAGGCCCCCAGGACTAAAAGGAGGCCCCCAGGACGAAAAGGAGTCCCCCAGAAAGAAAGGATGCACCCAAGGACGAAAAGGAGGCCCCCCAAGACGTAGAACAGAGATTGGGAGGAGGCCCCCAGGACGAAAAGGAAGCCCCAAGACGCAGAACAGAGATTTGGAGGAGGCCCCCAGGACGAAAAGGAGCCACTCAGGACGAAAAGGATGCCCCCAGGACGAAAAGGAGGCCCCCAGGACGAAAAGGATGCACCCAAGGACGAAAAGGATGCTCTCAAGACGTAGAACAGGGATTGGGATGAGGTCCCCAGGACGAAAAAGAGGCCTCCAGGACGAAAAGGAGGCCCCAAGACGTAGAACAGAGATTGTGAGGTAGCCCCAGGACGAAAAGGAGGCCCCCATGACGAAAAGGATGCCCCCAGGACGCAAAGGAAGCACCCAAGACGTAGAACAGAGATTGGGAGGAGGCCCCCTGGACGAAAAGGAGGCCCCTAAGACGTAGAACAGAGATTGGGAGGTGGCCCCCATGACGAAAAGGAGGCCCCCAGGACGAAAAGGAGGCACCCAGGACGAAAAAGAGGCCCCTAAGACGTAGAACAGAGATTGTGAGGTGGCCCCCAGGACGAAAAGGAGGCCCCCAGGACGAAAGGACCCCCAGGACGAAAAGAACCCAAGATGTAGAACAGAGGGGGAGGCCCCAGGACGAAAAGGAGGCCCCAGGACGAAAAGGAGGCCCCCAGGACGAAAGGAATGCACCCAAGGACAAAAAGGAGGCCCCCAAGACGTAGAACAGAGATTGGGATGAGGTCCCCAGGACGAAAAGGAGGCCCCCAGGACGAAAAGGAGGCCCCAGGACGAAAAGGAGGCCCTCAGGACGAAAAGGATGCCCCCATGACGAAAAGGAGGCCCCAAGACGTAGAACAGATATTAGGAGGAGGCCCCCAGGAAGAAAAGGAGGCCCCCAGGACGAAAAAGGATGCCCCAGGACGAAAAGGAGGCCCCAATACGTAGAACAGCGGTTGGGAGGAGGCCCCCAGGACGAAAGGAATGCACTCAAGGACAAAAAGGAGGCCCCAAAACGTAGAACAGAGATTGGGATGAGGTCCTAAGGACGAAAAGGAGGCCCCCAGGACGAAAAGGAGGCCCCTAAGACGTAGAACAGAGATTGGGAGGTGGGCCCCAGGACGAAAAAGGATGCCCCCAGGACGCAAAGGGAGGCCCCCAAGACGTAGAACAGAGATTGGGAGGAGGCCCCCATGACTAAAAGTAGGCCCCCAGGACGAGAAGGAGGCCCCCAGAACGAAAGGGATGCACCCAAGGACAAAAAGGAGGCCCCCAAGACGTAGAACAGAGATTGGGATGAGGTCCCCAGGACGAAAAGGGGCCCCCAGGACGAAAAGGAGGCACCCAGAACGAAAAGGTGGCCCCCAAGACGAAAAGGAGGCCCCTAAGACGTAGAACAGAGATTGGGAAGTGGCCCTCATGACGAAAAGGAGGCCCCCAAGACGAAACGGAGGTCCCCAGGACGAAAAGGAAGCCCCCAGGACTGAAAGGAGGCCCCCAGGACGAAAAAGGATGCCCCCTGACGCAAAGGAGGCCCCCAAGACGTAGAACAGAGATTGGGAGGAGGCCCCCAGGACTAAAAGGAGGCCCCCAGGACGAAAGGGAGGCCCCCAGAACGAAAAGGATGCACCCAAGGACGAAAAGGAGGCCCCCAAGACGTAGAACAGAGATTGGGAGGTGGGCCCCAGGACGAAAAGGAGGCCCCCAGGACGAAAAGGATGCCCCCAGGACGCAAAGGATGCCCCAAGACGTAGAACAAAGATTGGGAGGAGGCCCCCAGGACGAAAAGGAGGCCCCCAAGACGTAGAACAGAGATTGGGAGGAGGCCCCCAGGACGAAAAGGGGATCCCCAGGACGAAAAGGAGGTCCCCAGGACGAAAAGGAAGCCCTAAGACGCAGAACAGAGATTTGGAGTAGGCCTCCAGGACGAAAAAGGGGGCACCCGGGACGAAAAGGATGCCCCTAGGACGAAAAGGAGGCCCCCAGGACGAAAAGGAGGCCCCCAGGACGAAAAGGATGCACCCAAGGACGAAAAGGATGCTCCCAAGACGTAGAACAGGGATTGGGATGAGGTCCCCAGGACGAAAAGGAGGCCCCAAGACGTAGAACAGAGATTGTGAGGTGGCCCCCAGGACGAAAAGGTTGCCCCCAGGACGCAAAGGAATCACCCAAGACGTAGAACAGAGATTGGGAGGAGGCCCCCAGGACGAAAAGGAGGCACCCAGGACGAAAAGGAGGCCCCTAAGACGTAGAACAGAGATTGTGGGGTGGCCCCCAGGACGAAAAGGAGGTCCCCAGGACGAAAAGGATGCCCCCAGGACGCAAAGGAAGCACCCAAGACGTATAATAGAGATTGGGAGGAGGCCCGCAGGACTAAAAGGAGGCCCCAGGAAAAAAAAGAGGCCCCAGAACGAAAAGGATGCACCTAAGGACGAAAAGGAGGCCCCCAAGACGTAGGACAGAGATTGGGAGGTAGCCCCCCCAGGATGAAAATGAGGCCCCAGGACGAAAAGGAGGCCACAGTACGAAAAGGAGGCCCTCAGGACGGAAAGGATGCCACCGATGCGGGCAAGAAGCCACCCAGGTTAGACGAAAAGGCTTCCGATGGGTGGCAGGATAGTCTTGATTTGGAAAACGAGGCCCCCATGACGGAAGAGGATGCCCCTGCAATATAAAATTAAGACATGATAGGGGAGATTTCTCCGGACGCAATAGGGGCCCCAAGACGGGTAAGAAGGTCTCCGCAGGAATGAGAGAAGGCCACCGAGACCAGCCAGATGAGGCCCATATTTTGGAAGAGGAGGACCCTAGAAGAGAAAATCTAGGACTAGGTCGCAAAAGCACCCTGCTAAGAGGATAATGAGGCTCCAAACACAGATAAGGAGGCCCCCATGACGTGAGAGGAGGCCCCTAATTTAGAAAAGGAGTCACCTAGGAGATGTGAGCAATTAGCAAATAGGAGCAAATAGGAGAGCAATTAGCAAAACGCAGAAGGCCTAGCAGAAACCGTAGCATCGCACGAAGTGTGGCGAATGCACCGAATACGAAAGATGGGTGTGCACGTGCACTGACGTTGCCGTCGTGGCGACCGGGTGCTATGAACTTGAATGCCTGAAATTGTGAAATTTTGTATTTTAAAGTGGTGGGTAATACATTTTAAATTAAAGTTGTGGGCCTAATACATCTTCGAAACCCTGCTCGTTTTAGGGCTTCGTTGCTTTTTTGTGCACCGAGTATGTTTTACGTGGCAGGGCGTTTTCGAAGATCCTGATGTGTTTATTTAGCTCCCGGTCGTTTTGTACGTTTTGGAACCATGTTGTCTTTTGTGGCCCAGCCTCTTTTTCAGGCCTTTGTGCGTTCTTATGGCCCCTGTGCGCCTTTCGAGCTTGCAGTGTATTTTTTTTAGAGCTCCCGGCATGTTTATTTAGGGCTGCAACGCATGTTTTAAGGTCCTATCGCTTTTTGGGAGACTCGGTGCGCTTTGGAAGGTTAGTTGTATTTTCGGGCACCGTTGTACTCTTAGGGTCCGGCTGTGTATATTTGGGGCTTCTGATGCACATTTGTGGGGCCCCAGTACGATTTTGGGGCTTCGGTGTGATTTGTCTGGGTCCCAGCGCGACTTATCGCGCCCAGGCGCGTGGTTCCGGAGACCCAACGCCAGCTTTCTGTGCTCAACGCGATTTTTGTGGATCTTTTCTGGGTTTTTATGTCCGAATCCCGGCCTGATTTTTCGAGCCTCTGGCGCCATGTTTTTGCATCCCGCCTCGATTTTTCGAGATCGGGCATGCTTTTCGGTGCCATACGCAATTTTTTAAGGCATCTGGAAAAAAAATGTTCGGTGCTCCAGAGCCATTTTCCTGATCCGGACATTTATTTGTTGGAATCTCTCCTTTTTGGAGGGCTCCAGCTTGAATTTTGGGATACCGATCCGGTTTTGTGGTATAGGTGTAATTTCAGCAGTGTGAGGTAACTTATCAAGGTACCAAAAGAAAACCTTAGAACTGGGTGGTGGAGTTAGGGTTGAAATCCGACCAATCAGAAACCATAGTGGTAGATTAGGCCCCTCCACAGGACAATTTAGTTGATAACTAATTATATTATTTCGAAATGTCCCCTTTGACAAAATAGCGGTCGAAATCCAAGGACTTTTTAATGGGCGTAGGTGCCTCCCCCCTCCCCTGCAAATCCGTTTGCCCCCTCCTGCTTGACGCAAATATAGGTACTCCACTAGTCCCTGAATAATTTTCCGAAGCATACGCCCATGGGGCAAAACCAACATTGAGGGGACAAATTACCCCTCACAAGCATACAATACAACATCCATGCCCCATATAAAATGGGATGAATGATGTTTTTAAATGCATTTTCTTCCAACAAACTTCTTTTCTGTTATTACAGCCTGCATGATTAGAGCTTCCCAGCTTCCATACCTTCTCAGTCATTTACAAAACGGTACAGCACAGCGAAAACGATGGGCGTAACGGCGTGGAATTTGAAGGTTTGGATTATGTATGCACTGACATTGTTGCATTGTTGCATTGTCATTTATGCATTGCTGTTCAATGGTTATTCTTGCCGTGAATTCATTCGCTGAGGATATATTTTAGCTCGTGTGACAGTTGCTTTCAGCCAGCACCAAATGTTATAAAAATAAACAAATTCCTAAGATGGCGCTCAGAAAACCAATGCAATCCACTTCTCGTTGTCACCTTTGCGAAATTGTCGTCCTATGACTGAGAAATGATCGTTCAGGCTTTGCTTATGACATCAAGCTGGTGGGAATAAATAACGGTAGTGATGAATCTAGCTATATTCAGTTAGACTTGGAGGACTTAAAAGTTGGTTGATCAATGGCAGATATCTGTAAGATATGCTTAGCACCAGCCCCGCCAGCTCGCTGCAATCTAGAGGCCAGCGGGAAGATTCGAGAAAGCATTGAGACGTTGGTTTGTTTTGGCACTTATATATTTATCCAAATATTACTTATTTATACCCTGGCATGACCCAGTTTTCAGCGAAAATTATTAGTGCTATTTCGTTTTGAGTAAATGATGCACCATGCCAAGAACAAACAAAACACCAATATCAAATCATGTTCCCCATTCTCGAACCATAGTAAGAGCCTGAAAACAATATGAGACCCTAACACAATGGAGGCCCCCTTTCGGGGAACAGGAGGCCCCCTTCCGACCTTGCCCCCCCCCCTGGAAGAATTTCGTGGCGACGCCACTGATTGCACTCCACTCCAAATAAATGCTTTCGTTCATCTAGCGAAGGCTGCATACTCTGCGCTGGTTCTGAAACAAATGCACAATATATGGCGACATCTGCCAGATGCTTTCCTCATTAATACGTATTTTCAGGTCAGTGATAGAGTTGTTTGAAATCTATTTTGACTATAATCACGAATCCCCCATGCATTTTTGCTTCCAGTTCGTGAATTTCGTTATTTTGCGGTGCATTAGAGCATATTTTTGTATCGAAGTAAGATATATATATATATATATATATATATATATATATATATATATATATATATATATATATGTATATATGCCAGCTCTACTCAGGTGGGGCGCTGACTAAAGTGCCTTAATGGGCGGAACCGGCCCTCATGTTGACACTGCCATCCAAATGGAAGTGTGCTTCGTCAGAGAACCACACATCTTGTAGCCAGTGTGAATTGCCGCCTAGATTGCTTTGAAACCATGTGCACATTTTCAGTCTTGAAAGATTGCCTGACTTGGTGAGTTGTTGCTTAACTTGCATCCTATGAGGGAAGTTGTGCAATTGCTTTCTCAAAATGTTGCGACCCATTGAGCGGTGAGGTGGAATTGCTGAGATAGTCGGCGACAAGACTTCTTCGAGCTTCTTGAAACTGCTTGCTGCTCTCCATTATGCTGTTTTCAGATCGTCCTATTTTTTATCTTGTAGAGTTTCTTTTTGTGTGGTGAACAAAGCCAGCTTCTTTGAACTTGTTTATTATTTACCGCATAGTGTGAGTGGTTACATGAAGCGAACGTGGCTGGCTGTGCAAACTCATGCAATTTGCCATGCGTTTTAGACCCAGACTTGGATTCTATTAAAAATGAATGTTTTTACCTGCTGTGCAATTGTGTACGGTATGACATGACATAAATATACTAATGGAGGTGTCGTCCCTACAGCGGCCATGTTAGATCAACTACCAGTGTCGTCATGCTTTGCAGCACTTTTATTGATTAAAGAATGCGCTGACAGCTGTTGCTCGTGTGCACAACAACGCTAACAATAGCGAATGTGAGCAGTCTCAAACAAATCAGAGCCTATCGTGCCTATATGAACCTTTATAGCCCTTGTTGTCTGATATACGGAGATCTAATCTTCGTGCGTGCGTGCGGCCCTTTAAGACTGTCAAACCTGCCCAGGACGTCACACTGTGACGTCATCAGATGGTAGAATCGCCGGATAACTGTACATGGCCTTGAAGCTAGCTGCAGGTGGACGAAAGTTACACTCAATCCATACTACAATAAAATATTTTACACACGCTCACGTACTTGGGAATTTATCGCACTTCTAAGCTGTTAAGAACATTTCAGGACTATAATTTCTGGTATGCGTGACTACAAATGTGTAGTCGTCCTAATACCTTTATACGTGAGACATATCTAGCTCGAATACGGCGGTGTGGAGTTCGCTTCGGCACCTCACATACTGTACGAAACAGTAGGCATGGAGGGATGCCACCAACATTGAAGAAAATCATCGTGTGATGCTTCTTCGTGTTACTTCGTAGTAGTAAAACGCCGGAAGACAAATTGCTATCACCGCTGGATACTGGGAATTTCAGCGACCCAGAACACCACATCGGACTGCTCATAAACATGTATTCGTGCTGTATACATGGGATTCATGTTTGTACTGGAACCGTGTTTGAAGTATTACGGTCTAGGCATGCGGAATATTATGATTACATATGTCTTTACAAGTCATGTACAGGAAAGTATGTATGATTCCCATGGCCATTTATGTCCAAGAGAATGACAGTTTTCATAGCAAAATAAGCGTACAATCCCATCAGGGGTGACACAATTAAAGGACTAGCAATGTACATTCATCAGCTTCTGCTTTAATTTCATTATGGAGTGGTTCCTCATACTGAAGCTGACATTAATGTTCTGGTAATGGCCCAGGGTACCTCTGCAGACCGCAGTGTTCAGGCACTGGAGGAGCTCTACACTTCCTCGACGCTCAGGTTGCGGAGGTACTCCAGCATGGAGGCCATCTGGTGCGAGCAGTTGTGGAAGAGCTTGTTGCACGAGTCGGCGCCGAACTTCTCTCCCATGAAGGCGGCATACCAGTAGGCGCCCTTGCTGGTTTGCATCTGGTCAAAGTTGACTCCCTCCAAGTCACGGCTGGGGACAGCAAGGACGTATTTTGTTTCAATGAACTTGAAGTATTCATGCAATGGTGTGCCCTATGTGGTTTGGAAAAATGGATCATAATTAGAGTCAGCGATAAAAAATGCATCAGAGCTGCGAAATAAGCATTCCTAGAACTCCGAACACATAGACACTCGTTTTGTTTCCACGTACCTACCTGCATCGTTTACAGGTTGAGCACTGGGTTTAATTTATTCGAATAATTGATATAATCAAGCTGCATTTAAAGCAAGTTATGGTTGTCAGATCTCGTGAGTGTCAGAGGGGCGATGCGGTTGGTACAGCAGATCTGTCCTGTCAAATTAATGAATACCGACCTCTGGTAAATTTCAACGGTTGCGTTATGTAGTTGCACATAATCTGGTAGGACCGGAGACACAGAATGTCGACTCCGGCCCGTCAAGCATCAAAACCATTCTGCGCAGAAGTATTCTGAAGTGCAGGCTGCCAGTGCATGTCAGTTTCGCCGACATGTGACTGATCGCAGGCCTGTCAGCCCGTTCGATTTCTAGGTATTCACTGCACACGTGCTACGCTCGAGCAACCTTTATCGGCTCGTGTGTGCAATGACATATGCTGGCGTTGGCGTGGTCGCTAAGGGTTTATTATATATATATATATATATATATATATATATATATATATATATATATATATATATATATATATATATATATATGTATATATACGTATATATATATATACATATGTATAGATCTATATATATATATATATATATAACATTGTTTAATACAACGAAGAATGGCTCTTAGATGCTCCTGAGTTTTAGACATTGCGTGTAAAGAAAATATACGACCTTCAATATACCAGGAGGTGCTGAGTTGACATCAAAAGTAACGATAAAGATTATACTTTATTACTCAAGTAATAAAGGACAATTACTCGATATAAATTATAATTATATAAAGTATAATTACTTTATTACTCGAGTAATAAAGTATAATTTTTATCGTTACTTTTGATGTCAACTCAGCACCTCCTGGTATATTGAAGGTCGTATATTTTCTTTCCACGCAATATATATATATATATATATATATATATATATATATATATATATATATATATATATATATATATATATTTCTTACACACACCCCGGTACGAATCCAAGAATCATTATCGGGAGAGCTTTTCTTCTGGAGGGGCACCACATCTCTATCGGGGTTGAGGACATTCGGGGTTCGGGAGCCTTCGAAATTGAGCTGGATTTCCGGCTTGGTGCTCTGGATGCCGAAAGGAGATACAATTGAAGTTGAAGAGAAAGCCACCAAAGCCTTCCTAGTGGGAACTGGACGGTTGTGTCCCGAAATCGAAAGTTTCCAATGGTTATTGAGAATTTAGGATGCAGCGTTTGCAAACTATCACGTGGGAGGCTTCACTAAGCCCGGGTTTAGCGTTGGCCCAGCCAACACACTGCCGGACCGCGAGCCATCCGCCAACCACGAGCCTCCCTGAAAAGCCAGTACAATCTGAAAACGTCACCTCACTTTGATGTCAAGCTTTACAAGATAATTCCGGAGTGGGAAGGGCAAATATGGCCAGACGACATCCTTAGACGATGAATTCATTCACATGAAGGTGCAACATCGTGTCAGGTTCTTATGTAGGATAATTTTACTTCCTTCCCCCCCTACAGAAATACCCCTGTCGGGGAGAGGAGGATCCAGGAGGGAGGGAAACTGGGGCCATGCGCCTTCACCGATATAGATGTGGAGCTCTGTCGACTTGAAAAAGGCGCCCCTTCAGGATGCTGGAGTGCATCTCCCCCCCCTCCCCGTCGGTTAACAAGTTGTTGCCGAGTGAGCGCCTGTTGCCGAGTGAGCGCACCCACCCGAACAGGGCCGACAGCACGGCCTCCTCGTCGGACAGCTGGTCGTCGGGCCGCGCCTGGATCAGGCAGATGAACTTGAGCGCGCAGCCGAGTCTGTCGGTGGCCGACACCATGTCCCACATGACGGCCTCCCGGCGCGCCGGCATCTCCACCGAGCGCTTCCCGCGCCGACTGGCCAGAGCGATCCCGCTCGCCAGGCCTGCCGGGAGAGGCGCGTCGGTCAGCACGGCGATAGGCCTCGAGAGGCGGACGGAGGCTGCACTTGGCAAGGCTGCCGCAGGTCTCCGGGAGAACTCGCCGACTCTGAGCAACAGCTCACCGCTGCTGGGAAGAGAGCAACGACCGATGGCCGCATCCACCAATGCTAAGAACAGCATCGATCAATGCCCGGAGAGGCGCTCACCGACGCCGACATTAACACTCGAAGATGCCGAGAACCAAAGTTCCTTTACCGGAAGCAGCACTCACGGATACTGGGAGCAGCGCTCACCAATGCCGAGAGCAGTACTTACGGATGCTAGGATCAGCACTCATCAATGCCGAGAGCAGTACTCACGGATACTGGGTGCAGCACTCACCAATGCCGAGAACAGCACTCACCGATGTCGAGAGCAGCACTCACGGATACTAGGAGCAGCGCTCACAATTGCAGAGAGCAGCGCTCACAATTGCCGAGAGCAGCACTCACGGATACTGGGAGCAGCACCCACAGATGCCGAGGGGAAACACTTACGGATACCGGGAGCAGCACTTACCGATGCCGAGCGCCAATCCTCCGAGAGCAGCGAGACCGGCGGCGCCGGCGGCCGTGCCGACCGCCACCGTGCCCGTGGTGGCGCCCAGGATGAACGTGGCGTCCACGGCGGCCACCAGCACCACCAGACCCGCCACTGCCGCTGACGACTGCATGCTGAGGGTCGCGGACTAACTCGAGCCAACGAAGCTGGACGGTGGAGCCGCTGACAGCCGCGAGAGGTGTGGCTGGAGCGGCGCCGGCCGGTTATATAGGCATCGGCGGGCGAGCTCACCACCCGTCGGGATACAGGGCGGCCGGGGGCGTCGGCTTTCTCAGGCGGACGCGCGCGACCGCCGGCGGATCGCGCGTTGCGACATCGGCCGTCGTCCTGCTCAGGGGTCCACCGTGACGCGACATAATTGGCCCGCCTATCGACCGGCCCGATGCAGACGGTGGTGCAACGCAGCCGACGCCTCGGGTTCGCGTCTCGTCTCTGCAAGACGAGACGTGCTCTGAAGCCCAGCCCCGCGGCCGCCCGGCACGCTGGCCGCCACGCACCGGCACACTTCGGCGCCCCGGAGTGTATGCGCGGAGATGACGGCGCACATTTACCGACCGGTCCGGCAGGTCAGACGGCACTGGGCAATCATTGCGAAACGCCTAGCCGCTGGCGACGACTGTTGAGGTCACACGGTAACAAAATGACCCATGGCACACCAACCGCACCTGTATTGATCTGTCAGCCTACATTGGTCCGATTGTATCTCATAACAACATGTAACCATTCGAGACATTAAGCACAGCGCCTACGAACGACTTTACGACGTCATTGGCACATGGCCTGGCATGTCAATTTTGTACACAAGATATCCTAGGTCTTCATTTGAAGGTATTGAAAGTCTCAAGCCGCTGTCTCAATTGATTTGACTGTTATCGCAGAAAAGCCAAGGAGGAGGAGGAGGGGTAAAAAAAAGCTCCTCCACCGACTGGCGGGTTAACTGTGTGAGCATAGAAGCCGGCAAAACTTCGTACTATTTTTCGATATAGATAATATCTAGATTTTGAAGTCTAGTGTAGTCCTCATGTTGTGGTCTAAAAAACCTATCCATGTCCAATGGATAGGGCTTAACACGCGCCCTGGAGGGCCTGTGAAAATTACGCGCACTGGAGGGGGGGGCGGATTCCGCCCCCCTAAGATCTCGGCTCCTATTAAAGCTGGAGGCACGAAATTCGCAGAGTAGATGGGTACGGTAGTGATTGTGTGCAAATTTCATGACCTAAGGTCAATATCTTCAAGGTCAAATGAGGTCACATTTGTTAAAATTTTCTTGTTTTGCGTGCCTTGGCTTGTCATTGTTATGGATCGCTGTGATTGTGTTTAAATGCTCCAAAATGGGCATCAATGATGTTTTGGACATTACCAATGATGCAATAGAGATGCTAGACCCGACATTTGACCTCAGGTCACCTATATAGCAGCACTTTATCAGGTCGGTTATCTGTTCCAGTTACCGGAACCGGGCCGCCCGCCCGACTGCTCCGTCGGGCAGCTCGGCGCAATCGGCTTCGCGAAGAAAGGAGTGAAGTACATGAATAAAGTATGGAAACGCAATGACAAACAGTACAAACGACAAACAGTAGTGCATTTATGACAACATTCCAGTTGATCAATTTTGGTTCCATTAACCTGTCATGAACTTGACCTGACTTGACCTCGGTGATCTAACATGGCCTTGAAACTATATAGCATATCAATATACATCAAACAAATCGCTAGTGTTGCCAAGAACACTTCCCTTTTGCGGATATACGGGAAGGGCATCAGCGCCGATTTTTGTGGTCCGGCGCTGGGAATTTTTTTTTATTTAGCGGCCCCAACTTGAAAATGTTTCGGCCGATTTCCATTTTTCTTACTTTAAACGACGCGCCGGTCATTTCTAAACAGGTACGCAGAAAATCGCGTATATCGACCGGTAAAATCTGCAGTTATACACGAAAAACCGGAGAGGTGGGCGGATTTCGCCCCACCCCCTCCAGTGCGCGTGTTAATCTATCCGAAAAGGGCAATGATACCCAGTGCCACCAACACGGCCGAACTGACAACTGAAACGTGTATTTCACATAACCAAATATAAGTACCGTTGTGCATAACCAAGCCGTTGTGCATAAGGAATAATTTGCCATAACGACAGCGTTCAATATAATTGTTATCCTCTGATATTTGTATATAAGCATGTATATAAGCATCAAATGTCCAACATCAGACCAACCAAATGCCCAGTTTCTACTAATGTTACAGAATCCTGGAAGTTCTGGAAGTATTTGGAAGGGGATGCAATACGAATATAATCTGTAAGTGACAATGAGTAAAATGAATCCGAGCGGGTTATACAACATAATATGCAATGGAGCGCAGCGAAAGGGGCAGCCCGGATTGATACCACGAGCATGCACGCACTAAGCTCAAAGTATTCAACTACAATCGAGGACACGATGGCCAATCCCATGACATTTCCCACCAGGGATCCCTCGCCCCAATAGCATGACTATATCGGCTAGTGGAAACCTGAGCCAAATTTTCCTCACCCCCTCCCACAGCAAAATCCAGAATCTACATCTGTGTGAAGAAATGTGAAGAAAATTTGTGCATATGGCTAGACACATGATCCGCCACCGGCGACACTCATCTGCGATTTGAACATTCGGGACCTTCAGGGACCTAGGGAGGGGGGCTTTAGGGCGCATCGACTGCACTGGCCATGTAGCAAAGACCTAGATGGGAGCAGCGGGTTTAGCGAACCCTGCGTTGAGGCAGGATCCGTCCAGCCGTTTACCTATGTCCACTATGAGATGACGTCACAGCATCCAAGCTACGTGGTACATAGAGAAATAAATACGTATACGGGTAATCAAATGGTGTAAAGAAAGAAAATACATGCATCGTGGCTTTTTGACGTTTTGGTTTGGCTTGGTTGGAGCATTTTCGTTTCGCGTGCCACACCGATATTTCCACACATAACTTGACAAAATGTTGTGCCCGCCCCCAAACTAGTTGAGCAAAAACAAATCAGAGCTATTGTTTGATGGACTCAAGCAACAACTTCAGGTATTGATTCAACCTGATTCGGCCCTGATTGGGGCCGAATCAAAGAGCTTCACTTGCTACGCCAAATATTTTTCCTCCATATTTACACCACTGCTCTGATTGGCTGCGTTTGCATAGACGAACATATTTCGGTAGACAAGCACGATGTGCAGCGGTTCGTCCGCCACAACAGAGCGCCGCGTGCCTGTCCGACTCTGACACCTGCAACTCGCCCAGGGTGGCAACCGCTCCCGACCGGCGAGCGACGGCGCCGGGCGGTTCACTCACCTCGCCTGACACCTGTCAGCCGACGACACGTGACATTTAGTTGTGGCATAAAAAGCGAGAGCCGCGCTGGACCTGGTGCGCCACTCGCACGGGCGCTTGTCGGCTGACGTCCGCCACCGACCGCCACCATGCAGCTCGGCCTGATGTGGTTCATCGGCGCGGTGCTGTTCGCCATGCTGGCGGCGACGGCCTCAGGTAATCGGGGGAGACAATGACGCCATGCTGGCCGCCACGAAATTAGGTAATCTGGGGAGACCATGACACCATGCTGGCGGTGACGGCCTCAGGTAATCGGGGGAGACAATGATGCCACACGATACACACACACACGGCAGCCACAGTGGTGGCCGTGCCGTCTGTGGGGGTGTGGTGGTGCGCACGGCGGTCCTTCCTCAGAGCCACGAATGCACGCTAGCGTCGTGTGACAAGTTCACCTGCTTCAGGCCAGCACTGCTTGGTCAGAATTACGGAGATCAGCACTACTCAGGGACTCGTCTAGCATGCTAACTGCGGGGCTGCGACCTTGGCCCCTGCAATCATGGGACCTTTCCCATTGCATAAGCATTACTGCTGCGGGGGAGGGGGGGGGGGGGCGGAGTCAGCTGGGCAATGACTATGGCCCCGTAGTAGCCAATAGACACAGCCTACCATTAAAAATATCGAGTCCCTGCACTACTTGAGGATACTGTATTACAATCCAGCGTAGGCAGAGTACTGTATAGTACATACATAAAACATATATAAGCATGCATGCTTATATACAAATATCAGAGGATAACAATGATATTGAACGCTGTCGCTATGGCAAATTATTCCTTCAATAAAATATAAACATATGCATTACCGACAGTCACTGTGGATACCTATTCAAAAACCCAATTACGTCCATCTGAAATATAGCCCCAGGTAGAAAAAGTCGCCATAGCACCCGGCTGTTGAGTGGTGAGCTTTGATGGTTTCTGAGTAATGCATGGCGGGGGACGCATGATTCGTGCTTCTGCGACTGTATATCCATGTCACCGATCATCGCGAATTTAAACGGATTGGCGTGATTGATGCAGACCCACGGCAGTAGCATGGTTAGACAACATCAGGTGAAGCTAGATAAATAGTGGTCGTCGGCTGAAGGTAATAAACCTGTGAACGTCATAATTCATCCTTATATCCAGTCCGCCGATCTCAGCAAAAGCTTTCCCGAGGACACTTCGCCTTCAAAATTAACTTATCTGCATGCATTTAGGATCGTCGCACAGGACGCTGCCATGCTAGTATTATGGGCGACGGCGATATCCGAACGAGTCGAACGAGACCGCGGAGATGTCCGTGTGAGAGAACAATGTCCATATGAGCGATCCACTCGGACCAGCCCCGGCCGGACCGTCACGACATTGATGACAACTTTCTCTTCAACCCGCACCCGATTGGGGGAAGCAGATTCCGCCCCAGGGAACATTTGCGAAAAGAAGCGGCCGTCAGCCGGCCGAAATTTGGAGTGCCTGTCAATATCAATCCCATATGTTGTGTCAAACTTGTGGCCACCGATCTAGGTCAGTTTGTGTGAGATAATCTCCAAATCGACCTATTTAATTTAACGGACTACTGTAGATCATTTATAATGCTGTGATGAGCTGTACTGAGCATTGTTGAATTAAAGATGACTTTAAGAAGTAACCAAATGCTCATATTAAGCAAAATGGAATCACAAGTTGGTCTGATATATTTCGGGCATGGCCCTTCCTCGGAGACAGAGTATATACACAGATACATTTTATGCACAGGATTTGTAAGCACATGGTATATACATCAGGCCGTCTACTAATGTTGACGAAAGGGTTTTCATCATCACCTATGTCCAATTATCGGCCATATTTAAATACCTACATAACAATGGACATTGCAACAACTGCATTTAATTGCGATCTTAACAGCGTAAGAATGTTCGTCGCTTCCCCATACACCTTCCTTCTACATGTCCCCTATGCATCTCTATGCACACATATATCCATGATACGTCATCATCCACTGCACTGGATTATGTGTATAGGGAAGCGTCCAGACTTGACACTTGAACTTGATCCACATGACACTCAACATCCACACTTGAAATGTTCGCGTGTGTGGATGAACGAGCGTGTAAGTGATTGAGTGAGTACGTAGGTGAGTGAGCGAGGAAGTGTATGATTGAGTGGCGAGTTAGTGAGTAAGTGCGAACGTGGGTGAGTGAGTGCATTTCTGGGTGAATGATGGGGTGAGTGATTGTGCCGGTATGTGTTTACGGAGTGAATAAGTGGGTGAGTGCAGGTGACATATGCACAGTTTCATGCTGTATAGGGATCTAGTTTTCTGAGGGTCCAGGAAGCTACCATTGTGTTTAGGATGACTTTTGGTTCCTGATTTGAATTGATTCTGCAATTTTGAGTTATGCCATGTCTTTACAAATCCGTAAGATTGTAATGCCGAGCGTTGCTGACGTGATGGGATTTTCGGGGTGATTTGTTATGAAGTGCTCTCCAAAAGGGGTGGTTTCGTCTTGTTACTTGCGTCTCTGATATGTTCCATATATCCGTCCCTAACCTTGCGTGTTATTTCCCCAATATAAGTTATGGGTGCTGCCCCTATGGTTCAAAGCACGCAATTTATTTTGCACACCACATTCTTGGTGTGGCGTTTATCTTTTAGACTGGCCAGACAGCATTAGCGCGTTCTAGCTCTCAACGCCTGCAGGGCATCGTAGAAGGTCGAGCGCGAATTTAATCAATGTTTCCGAAAAGTGTCTTGCCGCTTTTCCATGAGCGCATTGAGAGTGTGGACCTAGGCTGTGACTACTTTCTTGGTCAGAGAATCATCGATAAATGGCAAACTGATGTATGTGGTGTCTGCTGATCTATGTTAGCTAGAAGCGTTGGTACCGTTGGTGCGTGGACTTGCCACGCGACGTTTGCATTTAGCGTTGCGTATCAATGCTCGACATTTTGTTTTCTATATCATGCTCTAAGGATAGCCACTGGATAGGAAAAGACCTTCGATTTATTTCGATACCTCTTTTTTCGGCGGCCTTGTCAGAGTCGAGCCTCTCAGCAATTGAGCATACAGGATGGAACTTTTAGTTTAGATGCGGTGAGCCGATTTGTAAGAGGATAATAGGAGCTGCCATCGGTTTAATGAAAAGTTATGTCGCGTAGGTCAGGTAACTGTTGGCCGTTACAAGTGTGTACAGGAAGGAAATTTGGTGGCCGTTAGTAGACTGATCGATTCTCTCTATTGTAACTTTTAGCTTGGGATGGAAGCGGTTCATGTCTGCAAAGCATGTGTTCAAGGAGTCTGAGCCAACATAGTGTTCATGTACATAAACACTATGTATATGGTGGGACGTGGCTGAGGGAAGTAATGACCGAAAGTTAATTTTCGAAAAATATCATGTTAACCGTAAGATGTTCATGTCGATATGACCCTTCCCTACACCATGTACATAGTGTTGTATACTAGAGAGTTTACGATTTTGTTCGACGATGCCCGTCAACCACACATTATTTGCAGCACGAATTACGACTCGAGATTTGATGTCAAGTTGTCTGAGACAAGATTTAATATGATAAATTGGTACTTCAAGTTCATAACCTACACATATTGCGCCCGACGGCAAACTATGAGTTAAATTACTGCCGTATGCATACAAAAAGACAGTCATCTAAGTGAACCGATCAGACTAAACACAAATTTTGACCTTGAAATGTTCATTTTTGCCGCCATGCATTGTCCTTTCTTTATTTAGAATTATATATGATGGTCAAGTGTTGTTCTTCACAAACGTTATCACACTGCAATGCAAATTATTTGTAATCTTTGCATGAACAAGAAGTTATAATGTTAACTGAATTAGCTCTTTACGTACGATTCATTATTGGAACCTAATGTCTTAATGGAACATGGAATGCAATCCCATTGCCAATACTTAAGGGCTTTCCAAATTCAATTTCATATGGGTTGGCGGGAAAACTAAGTTACTAAATGCGAGACATATGTACCGGGATTAGTTACGTTTCAAATGTAACTGGACAATTTGCACGTTGAGTGATCGGCTGTAAGGTCGATGCGAACATCCGTCACCTCGCACAAAGAGTGCTACACCCTGGCGCGAGACCACGCGCCGATGCGTTGCCGCTGCTGCACGTCTGCCCCAACAAGTAAATTACCTCTTGTCATCGACCGTCCAGTGCCCATAATAGCCCACTCATACTAGTAGATAATCACCCAGCTGATTTCTACACGGAAATTCATTCCGAATGCTGAGGTGACTTTAAGGACCAGGGTCTTATGTCGAGCAGCACTTGTCAGGGCTTCCTCTAAGGAATTTTCACTAGGTGGGACTTCTTGTTCATACCTAATCAGTATAACATGGCGTCACTGGCGGATCTAGCCCACCTGTTTGGGGAGGCCAACTTTCGGCGCGGACCCAGTCCTACCCCCCCCCCCAGTGGCGTAACTAGGGTTTGCGTCATGGAAGGGGACAAACGGATTTGGAGGATACGCAACCTATCACTATTTGTGGTTTAAATGCACCGGATTTCGACCGCAATGTTTCAAAATGGCCTTTTAATTTAAAAATAAAAATAAATTAAATGATTAGTGATCAATTTAATTGTTCCGTGGAGGGGGTACAATCTATCACGATCGTTTCTGAGTCACCGGATTTCAACCCTAACTCCCCCACTCTATTCGATGGTTTTTCTCTTGGTATCCCTTGATAAGTCATCTCAAGCTGCTGAAGTTACATCTGCGCAAATCACTTAAAAATGCAAAAGTTTCCAATTTCAAGCATTCCAGTTTACCTTTTTATGGGTCCAATACGTTTTGGCGGCTTTTTGGCGCGATGGTTGGGGCCACAGGGTGATTTGTCATGCCCGGATTGTTTTTCTTTCGTTTCCCCGGCTTCATTTGCTTGGGGTTCCGATGAAACTTCTGAGCCCCGGTGCGACCTGCCAAGCCCATTGTGTGATATTCATGGGCCCAGGTGCGAACTTTTGAGGCACCCAATGAAATATCCCGGGGCCCGACCTGCTTTTTTCTTTGGAGCTCCAGTGCGATTTTCAAGGACACCGACACGATGTTTTTGCCTCATCGTGGTTTTCAGGGGCCCCAATCAAACTTTTGGGGTCAAGCGCTATTTTTAGGGGCTCCGGTCCGACCTTTGGGCCCAGAGCGTGATTCCCAGGGGCCCGACCAGTCCTTTTGGCCTCCCAGCGTCATTTTAAAGGGCCCCGGCGAAACTTCTTGGGCTCCAACATGAATTCCAGGGGTCACGACCCAACCTTTTGGTGCCCACAGCGTGGTTTCAAGGGGCCAGGCCCGACCTTTTAGGGTCCACAGCGTGACTTTCAATAGTCCTGGCACGACTTTTCGGGCCCCCAACGGGATTTTCAGGGGCCCGGCCAGACTTTTTTTCGGCTCTGAGCTTTATTTCGGTGGCGCCGGCCCGACCTTTTGATGCCCCCAGCGTGATTTGTATGATCCCTGCGCGACGTTTTGAAGGCCCGGTCCCACACTTTTCAGCCCAATGCGTCATTCCTAGAGGTCACTGAATGATTTTGTTGTGTCCTCAATGCGATTTTCATGGGCACCAGTGCGATTTTGGGCCCACCGCGACATTTGCAGGCCCCCGTGCGACTTTTTGGTGTCATCAATGTGCTTTCCAGGTGCCCCGGTGTGAATTTTTGACCCCAGCGGGATTTTTAGGGGGTCGGGCGCAATTTTTTTCCGAACCACGGTGCGGTTCTTGGGGACCCACAACCCCTCAGGCGGGCGGGGAAACTGCCCCTTTTGCCTGGGGGAAGGGGTTAGTGTCGCCTGGGGGAGGAAAACCGATCAGCATTCCACCACGTTATACACCTTGTCTTTTTAACAAAGGCATCCAACTTCGTCTGTCTCTTCATTTTAGCAACATTGAAGAAAAGACCACAAATGAAAGCTATCTAGCTCTCGTCACTCATGTCATGCGGCCTGGGTCGCGTCGCCCGCTCTTCTGTGGTGGGCGTAAATGTCTAGAAGTTCATGTATTTTGTAATACCACAGTTAATAGACCCAATTGCTGGCTTTGTAGCATGCATTTTTTACAGAAGAAATTAACATTTGAGCCTTCCTCGTTGCTTTGATCACAGTATAAGTGCTGCCAACTTACTACCATTTTTCTTCTCGATAAAAATGCACCTTTCCAAGGAAAAAAATCACTTCCGCTACCGGAACTACACGAAGGATTTTTTTGTTGCTTTCTCCATTGGATCTCCCCTTGACTAGGTGGGATTTTTCACTCCACTATGTGATATTTCACGGCACTAGGTGGGACGCATCCCACCTAGTTAACGTGTTAGAGGAGGCCCTGGCACTTGTGGCGAAAAAACCTGATTCCACCACCAGACCGGATAGTTCCAATTAAAAGGGACAATTTCGACCGAGGTTCTAACGTGCCGCCAGTACGCCGAACCAGCCATCCCGTTGCCGAGTTCCTGGCCTTACCAGGCCAGTTGCCAGCTGACCCTCCCAGCCTAGGGCTGTGCGAACGCGTGAAGCGACTCGAATCGACCCCGTCTTGCCAGGCGCCAGGCTAGGGAGGCCAATGCGGGCCGACGCTCTAGCCAACTAAGCTGTTGGGGCAGTAAACTGACGCGTCCCAGATCCAAATGAAGCACTGACATTATAACCCAGGTGCCCTGGGCATGGCCAACCGCGGGGTAAAGAGAAGTTGACTTTCAACTTGCAACACCATTTTCAGCTCTACTTCAGTGTTTATTATACGTCACACATGGTTAGCACGCAACCCAGGAGACTTAAATTATGTCGGGCTGAAATGCCAGCACTACATGGAGCATACAGCATTTCTCCTTGGATACCAACGTCTACATTCAAATCCACTTATAGCCAACACGAAGGGCAAGCTGTGTGGTAGCTATACAGAGTGAACTTACAGCTGACGTCGGAGGCTTACTGTTGGCTCAACTTACTACCTGCAATCTACTCCCTATGAAACACCTGTGGCAGGTATGCGCGGGAAGGCTCCGAAGTTCGGCGGCAGAAGCTGCGCGGTGTGGCAGGCTTTTGGAGGACCTGTGTTTGTGTGGCCTTTTCATACCGTTGTAATCGCAGGCGTCACAAACCTTTGACCTCGCCTATTCGTGTTGCATCGAGTTCGGCTGGTTAGGGTTTGTTGTGTGTGCGGTCGAGTGGCCAAATGACCTAACCCGCCCTCGAATGGGAGCGATGTCCGAGTCGCGAGCTTGGACCAAGGCTTCCCGGACACTGAATTATCGGTATATACACGCTGCCAGGAACACAGTGGAAAATTGTGTGTCGTATTTCATCCTTGTTATGGTCGTGGAGAACTGAAAATCCATTTGCTGGTCAGCTCCGAAATACAGTGACATGATATGATTATGATCAATTATTTCTTCTTTTTTTGTCCAAGGGTGGGGTGGGGGTGGGGTCGGGTGGGGTGGGGGGGTATGTTATGACTAACAATAATCTCCTGAATTTTCGATCCAGTGAGGTTAAATAGGAATTACTCAATAACTAAATGCATTCAATGTTAAATTCCCAACATTAAGGGTGCATCTAGTCTTTTTGTTAATGGCCGAGGGCACACAGCAAACATTGAAAAGCAAATTCATGGCAGAGAGAAGCTTTGAAAAAAATGTATCAGCTCTCAATACGTGCCTTCGCTCGACCCTCCCCCCCCTCCCTCTTAAGTGCAAAGTGCAGATTTCTGTTCCCCGGCCGGTACCCACGACTAAATTAGCTTGGCGAAGAGACAAAAACGGCCGACTTGCAAATGCAGCAACAGCTTTGTCGTCTTTCCACACCAAAGCCGGTGCGGCGTCGGTCGCACGCACCGCACGCACCGCACGTGTCGACCACATTGGCCGCTAACGTGTCCGTTTGTCGGCAGCCACCTGGCCCACCGGCTGCGGCAGCGGGCTGACGTCCTGCGAACGCTGCCCTGGTGGCAAATGCATCCAGACCTGCTGCAAGCTGGGCCGCCCCGGCAGCCGCCGCCGCAGCCGCCGCCGCAGCCGCCGCCGCCGCGGAAAATCGAGCAGCGGCAGTAGATCGAGCGGCGGCAGTAGATCGAGCAGCGGCGGTAGATCGAGCAGCGGCAGTAGATCGAACAGCGGCAAAAGAAAGAAGAGCGGCAAGCGCGGTGGCAGCAAGCGCAGTGGCAGCAGGGGTGGCAGCAAGGGTCGTCATGGCTGCAGGGGCAAGTCGTGTCATTGACGCCGCGGTGGCAGCAGTTGCGACGGTGACTGAGCTACGAGCACGTGCATGCTGATCGATGCAACACCTGAAACGGAATTTTGGCATGGGTGCAGTCAGGAGTGTATGCACCCCTTATGGTTCCTCTTACATATCTATAGCTCCGCAAAGGGAGCTGTGGGTGGGGAGGGGGGGGGGGGCGTGTGAGTAATAATTTTAAATTGGGAACGGGAGCAAAATGATTCAATACTGTATAATGAAACTATTTCTTGGGTGTGCTTTAGAAAAGATATGCTTCGAAGTCTGATCATTTTTGTTGTGGAAATCATTTCGCCCTACGTCGGCTATTAAGCAATAGTACCTACGCATGTTCGTATGTACACATGAAAAGCAAAACATCAAAGTACGCCAACCCAAGTTTTCAATGGACTAGCCATTCGAATTAAAGGGGACAAACCACACAGCTGGGGAAAGGTGATTTCAAGGTGGTAGACAAACACTCTCTGGACCAGATAAAGATATTTCGCCTCCGATTGTTTGCTGATTTTTCTGAGTTTGCTCTAATCCTGGGCCTAGCAAGAGTGACCACGCCACTGTCTACATATGACTAACTTCAACATGCATTCAACTGGACTTGGCACTGTGTGGTGTTTTGGGAGGACCGAGCTATAAATGGCTCGCCTCAGTTCTGGCACCTTTCCTGTACGCACCTGGCCTACGTGTGGTGCACCATCACTGATGAATATAAAACAGAGCTGGCTGATCCGATTATCACATATCCAATTGAAGAACAGTATGAAAACGTGCCTAAGCGGAAGACTACGAGATACTGAGGCAGGGATAGAGCTTCCTATACCTTTGATGCAGTCTGGCCCTACCGTCATTGCATTGTCCCCACCAACTTCTTGCTCTTTTAACACGGAACCACATGGGGTGGGCCCCACCAACCAAGTTGCAGCACTCACTCCCTCCATGCATTGGGTCCAACAATAACTTTCAAACTTCTCCACCCATGTTCTGAGGTTTGCATCACATTCGCATTCTTCAAAACGAGGATCGGCATTTTAGCTCGAAACTGTAATGGAGACCGGGGATGAATGCATCAATTTTTACGCTTGCCTTCCTATAGTCGCTGATTTGTGAAAGACCTCTGAAATTGGATACCACTGCAAGCAGCGTTGGAAATACCCGACTGTTTTGGACGTCCCGTCCGGAGGGGGCGGGTGGTCACATAGGCCCTTTCTTCACGTTGCGGGCAAGGTCGACCGAGCGACCTTGACCGGTCACCTCACGGCTCCCTGTCACGTGAGCGAGCAGGCCGGTCGGGTGGTAGCGTGCAAGAGTGGACTATGAGACTACTTTTGTTCTCCGGAGCCTACATCTAGAAGTGCCTAGTATTTCAAACCCTGAATGCAATACAAATAAGTATTTTCCCCGCAAACAAGGTTTTGCATTTCTACTCTCGGCAGATGTTTCTTGTTCCAGTGCCAGGTTCAAAACAGCTCTTTCAATGATGCAATCCACCCCTCTACCAGGGCAAGTTGCATTGACTATCGGGGGTAGGTTGCAACGTGCATAAAGCATGAAGAAACACATATATTAAAATATATTATGTATTCAGCACACGATGACAACAGCTGTATGGGTACTCGCCGCACGCTAGTATTCAGCACACGATGAAGACAGCTGTATGGGTACTCGCCGCACGCTAGTACAGCAACGAAGTGCGATTATTATCCATTTTTGGCGAAATGGAATCGATTTGACTAGCTCAGCACACAATTACACTTGTTAATTATACGAACAACGTTTTGCCCATGGTGGCAAACAAAGACATCCCCTTGACTATCCACCTGGAACTATTTCCGGGCAATCTAATCCCGATATATTATGTATTCGCTCACAGCATTCAATTAATGGTCATTTTCATCAAAGACACTCTGCGTTGAACTGGTCATTATACAACTACTGTCAGTCACCTGAATCACAATAGCGGCAAACATACCAACCATCTGCTTTTGTACAAACCACATGAGCCCAGTCCTCACAACAGTTGCGAATGTGTTCAGGGCCAATACATGTCCCAACCCAGAAGAACGAAAGAAAACACACTCTTGTCATTCATATAACTCAGAACAAGACCGGGGCAGGTTGTATCACTGGTTCAACCTGTGCCGCCAACACTGATGCAACAAACCTCATACCCACGTGGACATGTTCCAGCGTGAAACAATGTCACATGCCACAGGAGCTCAGCCAAGCCATTCTACCATCTTAGCACCAGAAGTAATTAGTACGATATGTTAGGATTCAATTCAGGATAACGCGTCGAAAGGAAACACAAACATTTTATCTTCACCACAAACTATTTACTTACGCGCTCAAAAACCAATGATTTCGTCACCGCAAGAACAGTCGCCATCTGCCCCGGCCAGCTTTCTCACTGCAAAGGTTTTAAGCATCCACGATTCTCCTGCGCCCGCTAGCAGCTTCATCTGGTGCGTAGTTCTTGAGTTATAGGCACTGATGCATTCAACCCGTGATGCCTTCAGCCCCGGGCTGCCCCACTAAATCACTTGCCCTCGCCCAACTGGGTGTGGGCTCAGGTATTGCCCCATGCCGATTTTTGAATAACATGCCGATGATCTCAGAAGTCTATTTTTCGTAAACGTGGTCGTAAACTTTCGTAAAATTTAAAGAGATAAAAAAAACAGGTTTTTCGAACAGGTTTTCCGCGAAGTCCACCAGTCCCCTTACGTAGAAGGCAGCCGCGAGCGAGGTGGTTGCAGGGTCGCGGCACACGTAGCCCAACAGGCCGCCGTCGCTGTTCGGCTGGGCCCGGCCGTGCGACGCCGCGGGACCGCCCCCCCGACACCGGCCACTGGCTACCGTCTGACAGCTGTCACCGCGGCCGCGGCCGCGACCGCACCCGACCCGTCGTCGGCCACTATGGACAGAGCGCTTGTCAGCAGAGCTGTTCCAGACTCAGTGGTTCTGTTCGGCTGCCCGCGCGCAATATCTGCAGCCCTGGCCTGCCGGAGGGGGCCCGGATCGTTGAAAGGGCTCTCGGCCCGACGGAGAGGGCCCCGGTAAGTAAAGAGGGCCATGAGCCAACGACGAGAGATCCGAGTAGTCAAGGGGCCGACATCACTGAAGCCGTTTATCACATGGTGGGATAGGTGTGAATGTTGAACCAGTGATACAACCTGCCCCGGTCTTGTTCTCAGTTATATGGATGACAAGAGTATGTTTTCTTTCGTTCTTCGGGATTGGGACATATTGCTATTCCCCGAACACATTCGCAACTGTTATGATGACTAGGCAGTGTTAAAATAATGATTTCTCGTTAGGTGTGAGATGTCGAAATGAGACAACACGACTTCGAAATCGCCATGGAAGCAAAGCTATTTAAAATATTGCTAAGTCCTACAAAACCAGTTTTGAGACAATTGCTTCGATATGTCTGTTCCTGTTTTGCTTGTTTTGAAAGATACCTGATTTGGGGATACCAATATCAACGATAACGATCCAAACACCTGTGCTGTAAACTGGCATTGTATAACATAGCGCATCATAGGTAATCCCCTTCACCTGGTATTGCGCTATGGGATGTTGGTTATATCGATCCGGATCCATTATGGTGAGCAAAAGTATGGTACTTGTAAACGGGATACAGTTAGAAACGAGGCATGAAGACTTCACAAACACGCACAAAGAAACACGATGTCGATATTTCTTTGGGAAGGATGTCGATTCAATGTTCATTAAGTGGTATATTCCACCCTATTTCGCGAATAATGTATAACTGTGGCTTATGTGGCTGGTACGAAAGCGAATGGTTGGTATGTATGCCGCTATTGTGCTTCAGGTAACTCAAAGTAGTTGTGTAATGACCAGTTCAATGTAGAGTGTATTTGATGAAAAGGACCATTCATTATATGTTATAAGCGAATACATGACCATGAGTCTGTTCTACCGATCGGCCACTGTCCTTGAGCTTGGGTGTTGTTCCGAGGTCGTCCAAATAGCAATCGTTTTCGAAGTTCCGTACAGAAGACGTGCCGGATGCCAAATCTGTTGTTCGTCTCCACTCAATAGATAGACCAGATGGCACACTATGTTCATAGTCCAAAGAGTGATTCAAACAGTCAAAGCTTGCGCCGTGCCGATAGTCCAGAAATCAAACAGTCAAGGTTTGCGCCGTGCTGATAGTCGATCTAGCCTGTCTTGCCTGTCGACGCAAAGGAACGCAGTTGTTCGCAACGAGCATCAAACACAAACGAGTGCAGGACCAGCTCGCTCTTGGACGCGTGCCTCCCTCTTAAATTGCCTCCTCCTCGGGAGTCCGGTATATATGCTTGTTGTGTCCGTGACGCGAGGTGACGCGAGGACCCGAGAGACCATGGTGGGCAGGTCGGGCCTAATTGTCCGGTATATATGCTTTTGTGTGTACGTGACGCGAGGACCCGAGAGACCATGGTGGGGAGGTCGGGCCTAATTGCGACGCAAAACACAAAGCCTGGGATTTGCCGGTTTGGAGAAATACAGCGAGGGTCACATTAGAAGGATGTTGACAATTTGGGTGTGCGGAGCACTGAGACTTACGACGGTGTCTGCATGGTGGCGAGAGGCTTGGTTTGATTAAATAAAGCGAGCGCATTGTTACACGGTGACGAGGCTTTATGCAGTAGGGTGAACGTGTGTCGGCTCAGCGCGCAGGCCGGCCGGCAAGAATAATAAACAGCACGGGTCTGGGAAGCTCTCCGTCAGTGGAACGAACGTCGAGAATGGTTGGGGTGAGGAACAGCGTAGCATATCGGAGCATGGCGCTGCTAACCGCTACATACCTGAAAAGGGGCCCAGTCCACCAGGGACCTTAAACAAATATTTACACCCTCTTAGGAAAATCCTGTGCGCATACCTTGGCCCATGGGCCTTCCACATCGACTTCCCTTGGCGTCTGCCTGTGGGAACTCTCCGTCGAACTGGGGCCCACTTCATAGACCCGGGACCATCTCAATCAACCCGGGACCCTTTTCGTCCACCCAGGGGGGCATCCCATCTCTCCCTCCCATGATCCCATCTCTCCCTGTATTCGCTACTGGCATATGGTATCAATTTGATTAAAACATTCCGCTTCATTCATTCATCACCGCTTCCTCATGATCATAACCCAGAACTAACTATACTGTATCCGAAAAAAAAACAACAGGTTGACAGGTAACACAAATTGCAGGCTCCACATTTCAATTGATGGTTGGTTTCACCAAGATAGGGAACTATATGGAGGGTGTAAACTATGACACCCATATTTTCTTTCAAATCATACACTGCCTTTCCCTGATTTTCGTGCAATTATACCTGCAGCCAATTTAGCGGGGCATTAGGAACTGCACTGTCCAGGGCTAAATATGTATAAATACTTCCGTTATTTCACGTAATGTTTAATTTCCCATAGGCTTGGGACCTTACGGGGACAAAAACTACGGCCCATTAGATTGTCTCAGAAACTGCACCATGTGTGCCTCATTGGGTGCAGCACACACTGCCGAATCCAGGGGTATTCCGGCCATGCCCCCTCCAGAAGCGCTCAAAAGGGGCGTCATGGTGTCTTTTGTCCCCATAAACCATGAGAAATAAATTAAAGTAAAATGCAGTTACCTTGGCCGAGTTAAAAATAGCGTTCCTGAGGTCAGAATCTTCAAATTTTAATTTTTTTAAATTAATATTTTCGAAGTCCGATGTGGTAGCATGGTAAATCCTGACACACAAAAAGTTATATGCTGCTCAAGTTCTGCTTACAGCAAGAGTTGACAAAATCAGCAGTTGCATTAATCAATGACCAGAGTGCTTCTTTATTTTATTTTAACCAGTAACAGGCAAGAGGACCATGTGAACCAGATTTCGAAACCCGAATATGAACAGGATGTGTCACCGTTTTGTGCGAGTGACCAGTTGAGCCCAGTTGGGCCGCATGTTTTGTATGTTGGTGGTGGAGGTGGTGGAGGTTGTAGCCTGGCGCCGTTGAGATAAAGAGTCTGGCTACATTGGTGGATTTTGTATCAAGAAGAATAGCAAGATGAGGTATGTATTTAGATCCAGAATAAGATTAAACTGATGGGTTTGCAAGTAGGGGAGGTTCAGGTGGTGGGACCGGGCTAACAAGTCCCTATGGGTTGGTCGGTGACTTGGTCAACCAAAACCAGCAGGGAAATAATCTGACGATAGGTTAGTCTTTTCTTTGAAGTCGGCTGGATTATAATTGTTTTGGTCTTCGATAAGCTTCCCCACTTTTTGGCTTAAAAAGTTGGAAATCTAATAACAGCAGACAAGCTTTGCCAATTACTTAGCACCTAGCTAGATCCCTAGGTACCTACCTACCTAGAGTTTTGTGATACGTGCCTTGTCTTTTGCTCACAAACACAATTGTATCTGGGGTTTGTAGTTTTAGTTTCAGGTGCTTGCCTTGGGTATATGTGGTCTCTTGCGCCACATTTCCCCTAGTGCTACCTCCCTTTCATCCTCTGTGATGTCCGTGTGGAATGAAGACAACTATTTCTGCCAGTGGTGTACAGAGGAGGGGGCGGGCAAAGGGGACAGCCCCCCTCCCCACGAGAGGTTGTGGGGACCCCAAGAATCGCACCGAGGTTCAGACAAACTGCGCGGCCCCCCCCACAAAAAAAAAAATTACCGATGGGGCCCACAAAATTCGCACCGGGGCAAACGCAAATCACATTGAGGGCCGAAAAACGTCGCCCAGGGGACCCTGAAAATGTCACCGGGGCCCAAAATCGCACCGAAGTCCATGCAAATCACATTGGGTCCCCCCTCCCCCCACCAAAAAAAATCGCTCAGGGCCCCCTAAAAATGACGCTGGGGGATCCAAAAGGTGGGAGCCGAGCAACTGAAAACACCGCTGGGGCCCCAAAAAGTCGCGCCGGGGCCTCTAAAAATCACGCTAGGGGCCTCAAAATGTCGGGCCGGCGGTCCCGAAGATAACGTTGAGAACCCAAAAAGTCTGTCCGTGGCCCCTCAAAATCACACTGGGGCCCCGAAAAGTCGTGCCGGGGCCCTTGGAAACCACCCTGCGGGCTCCAAAATGTTGGACCGGGGCCTCTGGAAATCACACTGCGGAACAGAACGTCGGACCAGGGCCCCTGAAAATTACGCTGGGAACCTCAAAAGTTCGCGCCTGGGCCCTTGAAAATCACACTGGAGGTCAAACAAGTCGTGCCGGTGTTCTTGAAAATAACGATGTGGGCCTCAAAAGGTCGGCCCTGGGCCTCTGAAAATCATGCTGAGCCTGAATGTTCCAAAACGTCGCGCCCGGGCCCCTGAAAATCACGCTAGGGGCTCGATAGGTCGCACTGTGGCCCACAAAGTGAAATCGGGGCGTAGTTTTAGCCGCAATAGGTAAATATAAGAATTCGTCGATTTAAGATTGCTATACATCGTTCCGGGCTTAGATATTCAAAAGCGCCGATTAAATCATTTGCGACGAAACTATTTGGGAAGGTTCAATGCGAATCGGCCCAGCCATCTCGGAGCATGGGTTTAGCTGCAAGTTTTAGCTGTGATTGGGTCTAGGTTCACCGGCATATCTGGGATTGTTAGACATTGTTTCAAGTTTATATATTCAAAAGCGCTGATCAAATCGCATCCTCTGAAAAGATTGGTGAAGTTTCATGCAAATCGGTCTAGCAATGTTGGAGTATGTTTTTAGCTGCAATCTTTACCTGCAAAGTAGGCCTTCCCATTTCAAAGCCGTTTCAAATGCAGATTGGTGACGAACAAGATGCACAGTCTGCTGGGGCTATATGCTGGTTGCATGTGGTGGAGGTAAGTTTGCATTCAATAGAGATGTGATAATTACTAATTAGATATCTGTCCATACAGATATCAGTGACTCATCCAAGGTGTTACTCCCGAGTGGATCGCAAATCGCGCACGGATTAGGCCTTGATTATCAAGTGATTATTATGCGCCTTATATATATATATATATATATATATATATATATATATATATATATATATATATATATATATATATATATATTGATAAGCGTTTCTTGGCTCGACGATCTTCGTCCCACGATTAAGCGGACAACTTTATCAGTTGCAATGCTTTATTTTACTTTGTAACTGTCTGCTTTTGTTGTGTAAGAGTCCAAATTTAAGCATTATACTGCCAAAAGCATTGAGGGCAGCCATTTGGTCCACGAAAGCCGAAAATAAAGTTATAATGTCATCATGTTTGCTAAGTTCTGCTAGCAATCAGTTGAAGAAACAAACATACGAATCTAAAAATATTAAATCAGTAGCATTGTTTTATTCAATCGATTGTGATGGCTCAAATGCCAGAAGGAATATGGCACACTCCATGTGCTACAGCGAAGACGATGTTTACACCAAATCCTTCCCAGAGCAGCTTGTGTCCGGCAGCAAGTGCCCATATATGACTATCAGCCGCTGAAGCTGGCTGAAGGAATGCTATTGGCACCAAGCTTAGGTCCATTGACGTCGCAATGGAGAACGCAATCCGGGCATCGGACGGCTTTATCTGTTACTTTAGTTTTGCACGTGAAGTAATCTACGTGCAAAAAAATGCCCCATAGCTTACCCATACGTGTAGTCCGAGGCGCAGCCAAGGGAGTTGTGCCCCCCCCCCCCCTAGCAAACATAAATGCACCAAAGGAAACAAGGAATGCTGAGATTGTCAACATTAAAAACCAAAAATTTTGGAGCGCAAAGCGCGCCGAATGCGTTCTCTGTTTCTGGATTTCTTTTTGGGATTGGATCCCCCTTATAAAAATCCTGGTTGCGCCACTGCCAGCAGCCGTATTCATCCCGAGGTACAAAGCACTCGTAAATGGCATGCACGTACTTGATCAAAAACAAACTTGAGATGTTATAACGCTGAGCTGAAAAATATCTCATATGCGTTTGCTTTGAAGATAACTGGCCTGGAATAATTTGATTCCACCACTACAATGATTTCAGGCGGCTAGGGGCATGGTGATTGGTGGGGAGGAGGACGAACAGATGCGACGCCAGGGTACTCGTTCGGGGAGGAAATACAGACGGCCATGCTCTTTGCAGTTCATGAGCGATTCACGTGGCAGCGATATGAGCCGATTTCCATGAGAGGATGAGAGTTCAAAAAAGGAGAGGCGGCGATACCCGTGTGGCGCGGTGTGCACTGGGGCAAAAAGACAGCTTCACACCCAACGGACTACAGTGGATCCCGAGTTCCGAACCCTCTGAGCTCGGAACTTCGCTCGCCCCTCCTCAATCTGTTTATGCGTCTGGTTACTGACAGGGAAGGCGGCGTCCGTTCAGGCGAGGTCGGCCAGAGGACGTGGCGACTTCAGCCAGGCCAGCCAGTGAGACGTGACGGCAACACCCCGATCAACACTCCGCGCAGTCAACCGGCCCGGCGAGCCGAACGGCAGGGCACACCTGCACCGGCTGCGCACAGAGCAGTACACTGTGTGTCATAATGACAGGTGAGCAGGGCACCAGGGCCCCCGGCGGCCGGACGGCCGCAGCTTGGCGCCCGCCACGGCCGCAGGCCCCCCGGCGGCCGGACGGCCGCAGCTTGGCGCCCGCCACGGCCGCAGGCCCCCGGCGGCCGGACGGCCGCAGCTTGGCGCCCGCCACGGCCGCAGGCCCCCGGCGGCCGGACGGCCGCAGCGGCCCCGCCACGGCCGCAGGCCCCCGGCGGCCGGACGGCCGCAGCTTGGCGCCCGCCACGGCCGCAGGGGCCCCCGGCGGCCGGACGGCCGCAGCTTGGCGCCCGCCACGGCCGCAGGCCCCCGGCGGCCGGACGGCCGCAGCTTGGCGCCCGCCACGGCCGCAGGGCCCCCGGCGGCCGGACGGCCGCAGCTTGGCGCCCGCCACGGCCGCAGGGCCCCCGGCGGCCGGACGGCCGCAGCTTGGCGCCCGCCACGTTTTATGAAAGCAGCTGGAGAGACGCGTGCACGAGCTAAACTACACCGCGCCCAACTGGTCGAGATGGCCGTAGTTGTTGCATGCGAGTCCCACACTAAAGATTGGAAATGCTGAATGTTGTAGAGGCGTCGATGTTAAATTTGTGGTCAATTATCGGCAACGTTATTGAGACCTCCTCTGGAATTTTATTAGCCTTGGTCGCTCTTCCGGATCCCGGTGTGATTTGTGGGCTCAGGGTGATTTTTATGACCCGGCGCAACTCTTTCTGGGCCGCGCACGTTTTTTTCCGGACCATATACAATTTTGCGGGCTTCTGCTGCGATATTTAGGACCCCAGAACCGTCGTCCAGGCTCGGAATTATTTTGATGAAAGAAAAAACACCTTCAACGACTTGATGACAAAAACGGTAGCAATGACATAGCTCCAGCGAACTCTCTTCCATTCAAGGGCTAGTAAACCAGGTAGTTAGACGGACAACGGCATTCCGAAACTTTGGACTCGCTTAGCATTGACTATGGACGTTGCATGGAAATAATCGACTTCAAGGTGGCTCTTCCCCCACCCTAGCTTTGGGACAGTGTTGGTGTCACTGCCTTCATTTGTGAAGTGTTACCGTCACTCTGTTTTGTTGAAACATTTTTCCTCACAAAGAGTTTTGCAGGATGTGTGGAACTTGCCATTGCTGTCAGCACAAAACATGGGGCAGGCCATCTCGCCCTCCTTTTCCTGCATACATTTTTGACATCCATGAGTAGAATCAAGACATAAAGATAAGGTAAATGGGATATCGGGCACTCAGCTACATGTAAGTAAATGGAACGAAACACAACATGATGCTGGGTGTGTTCTGTTTCACACTGCTGTCTTGTATATTCCCGTGTTTTGGCTTCGCCACCCTGATGCAATCATTTTCCACCTTGGGATCGCCCTGTGTGCCATCGCATCGCATTAGTTCAAAATGAACATATTATTTACACATGGCAGTGCATCGATAATTATCCCCTGAAGAGCGGAACCTTGTATCATAATGCCGATAGCCTCCGACGGTGGCTATGTGATGACCCTCACTGACCTACCAGCAGAGCGCCGTCGTCTGGTGGTGATCGACACCGATCCGGGCATCGATGACCTGCAGGCCATCAGCATGCTGGTGGCGGCAGACCAGCGAGGCGAGCTGACCGTGGTGGCAGTCACCACCGTCGCCGGTAACGTGCCCGTCAAACACTGCACGCGCAACGCCCGTCGCCTCCTCGACCTGCTCGACAGACTGGATGTGAGACACGTCCGGCATATCGTGACCGTTTGGGCGTGTCGTGACCACTTAGGTGTGCCGTAACCGCTTGGGCGTACCGTGACCGTTTGGGCGTGTCGTGACATAGTTTAGCTTGGGCGTGCCGTGACCGTCGTTTGCGCTCGGGCGTACCGTGACCGTTTGGGCGTGCCGTGGCCGTTTGGGCGTGTTGCGCTGTCGCTATTAACCATGCCAGGCCAGTTGGCGCGAATACTCGACCATTTCGACGGTCGCGCTAGAATAACCGTTCCGGTAGTTCCGCTGTTTAGGACGCCGGCCTATGATGGCCTCCCATGCCCTGGCGCGACAAGGTTCCAGTCCCTACGTGCTCTCGTGTTTAATCCCTGACTGGGAGGGCCACCTGGCAACTGGTCCAATAATTATTTTTCGATAACACTGTCTAACATATTCGATATTCTGGATTGACATATGACTTGCATTCAGAAATTGCTCGATCACACTTCTGATCGAAGTGGTAGAAGATAGATAACCTAGCTGTCGATTACCAACATCACTGTTGACCTGATATGGGTATTTGTTCACTGTTGACATTGTTGACCTGATGTTGACCTGACGCAGAAACATCACTGCTAACTTGATATGTAACCCCGAATTGAATTTGACCTGATGTGTTATCTCATTAACTATAGAACTGCGGTCCTCAGTCCATGCCCCAGTTTTGCCTAGGGGAGAATAGTGGGGTGTGGACTGTCTAACATCTCTCACTAACTTCGATTCTAGACCCCTCACAGAAGCGTGTTTTTTTATAGTACGTAGTTCCATTCTTCAACTGATATCAAGGGCATGACGAACATTTCCTTCTCTGACGGTTTACTCACCAAGCAGATTACACGGTTCAAGGTCCGGGTTGCGCGTGACAGACTGGTCTATGTTGCTGGTTTGCTGTTCCTGACCACTAACGACATGGAATTTTCGGGAGAAATGTGAAATATATAGATATTTTGCCTTCGTACGAATACGTCGGTGCTGTTATAACTCAAATTCAAAGTCGAGGTCACGCGTAAGAACGTGAGATCGAATATAGTTTGATGCACATGAGCGTAATTGTACTGTTACCCCAAACGAACAACAACGAAGCGATGAAACAAAAACAGTCGACTTGGGGCGATGAGATGCCAACTCTAGTGACCAAGACTGTGTCCAAACGTCAAGTAATCACAATTGATCGAGCATGGCCTCACACGTTTGGGAATTCCGTCGTTATTCCTCGAGTTTGGACACGATTGGGATAAGAAAGGTCGCCGAATTCGAGTTCAACACACAAAATTAACATGTAGATCAATCCATGACACAAAATAGGCCAGCATAGGCCATGCATGTTGCTAGGTTGCCTGGATCGTTGACCTAGGACGATCGCGATATATTGTAAGCATTTACATTCATACAAAACCATCAACGAATAGTACGGGATGACATTCTTCTGCCTGAGAAGCGACGCTCAATGTCCATGCGACGATTCATCTCTACGGGAAGTGAGGGATCACTATACATTTCGGGTTATCCCCCCGTGATCTGACGAGCTATCCATTGGAAGCCTCGCATGCGTATGGAAGACATTGTGCACCATCACATATATTCCGGGTTTTACGCTGGCCCAATTAGTCTTGAAGTGCTAAGGAAAAAATAAATTAGGTTATTACGTTGACCTCTCGTAATAATCTGACCACAAGCCAGTAAACAAATCTTGTTTGTATTAAGTACCCCTCCATTGCTGCAAGATTCAGCAATGGATTCTGCAAAATTCAGCAAGATTCCATTGTGCGTGTCTGTAAAACTGGATGTTTGACAGCCCTGTGAAGATAATATTCCCTAAAAACAACACATCTCAGAGCCGATAACCTGACGCGGACCTGTCGCTCTGAGATCCAGGGTTGTTTGACAAGACGTTTGCCACCAATCGATCCCCTGTCCAATTGTGAGAATGTATGCCAAATTTGGATTCCATCACCCTAGTGGTTCGACGGTTATTCGGGAAGGGAAGTCCGGGATAAATATTCCCAACGGCAGTTGTAGGTTAATACACCGTGGCGCGGCATCACCGCCAGCCTGCCTCGTGGACAGCATGGTGCGGCACCTAGTGCACATGATAGCACTGGACTCGGCCTCCGCCGGCTGCTGACCTGACCATGTGCGCGACAGATTCCGATATTTGCCGGCGCACACTGCCCCCTGTTGAGCGAGGATTCACGCTGCACTAACCAGCACTACCACGGCAAGAACGGCCTGGGCGACGTGCACTGCGACCGTCCGCTGCCCAGCACGAAACAACGTGACGAGCACGCCGTGTCGGCACTGGTCCGGCTGGCCAGAGAGCACAAGGGCGAGTCAAGGGGCAGATTGGGGGGGGGGGAGTTGCCGAAAGAGAGAGGTGGAGGGAGGGTTGCGGGCGGGCGAGAACGGGAGTGGAGAGGAAGAGCGACAGGGAGATGAGAGTGAGAAATGACAGACGCTGTCGTAGGCTTTTTGAAATAGTAAAATCTGGATGATATTTGAGATTTGACCCAAAATGCAAATCATACTACCAGTGGTGCAGAAATGTTTTTTTTTTTTAAGCAGCCAATAGCCCTGCACCATGCGTTTTCCGAGGCATAACACTTTCCAATTTGGGTGTCATGAATGACGTCACCGGCAACAAATGTAAATGTTTCGAACGTTGCACTTTGTCACCAATTTAGCTCAGCGACCATATCAAAGTGATCTTGCTTCATTATATGAACTTGAAACCTGGAACACTATTAGAAGACATGATTCGACATTGCATACGTTCCAGTTAAAAAGACGAGATCCTAAAAAATTACAGCATTATCCTATAAAATCATCTTCACACCTTAAATCCCCGTGTGGCCCGGTAATCTGGCATGAGATTACTTCTTTGCTTTTACATTTACCTTTGGTCGTTTGTCTTAGCACCCGTGCATAGCTTTTGGCTAAATCTTGTATTGCTTGTTCGTAGTAAATGGCTCAAGGTTTGCCTAAACCTCGCACTGTGACGAGATCGTGAACTGGCCTTGACCTGTCCTAGATCCGTGACCTTCTCACCAGCACCGAAGGGGTGGGAGGATTCCACCTCTCCATGATGTTTTTCGAAGGTATCTCATAAACGGGCAGAATATGGTGATGAAATATGGTGCCTTTGTTGCAAATTGATAAGCACATCGCATGCAAAATTATGTTCAAATCCGATGGTAAACATAGGAACTGTGGGGTGCAAAGTCGACCCACCAGCCGCCACAAAGGTTTCGTTGGAGGCGGCTCGGTGGCGCGCAGGGCGATCGGTCGACCTCCTTTGATCCTGAAGGCATTGGCCTAGGGTCGTAAAGTTTATACTGCAGAGAGCTCACTGGTGTAATCTATCCTTCAAGTTTTGCGTTTCTAGATTTAGTAGTTTCCGAGATGTAGGGGGGGGGGGGGGGGGGGTGTTAAAGACATAAAGACAAAAAAGATCAGTGCAACTATGAGCCACAAGGGCCCTTCTTGGTTGCACTCTGTACACTGAACCAGTTGTCCACCAAATGTGTTGATCAACTCTCCCTGGAATACAGAAAAACAAGCCCCCTATTCTTATAATGATTGTCTATGCTGTTCTTAAAGATGTTCAGTGTGTTGCCACTGACAATGGTTTCTGGCAGCTGGTTCCAGTGTTCTACTACCCTGTTGGTGAAGAAGGACTGTCTTAACCTTGTCCTGTTGTGATTAACTTTAATTTTGAATTGATGACCTCTAATTGCATCATTTCTGTTAAATTCAAACAGTTCCCTGAGATAACCCTGTTCCTGACCATAAACAAATTTAAAGACCTCGATGAGATCTCCTCTCAGCCTTCTATATCTAAGTGAAAACATATTCAATTTCTTCAATCTTTCCTCATATGCCAGGTTGCCCATACCATTCACCATTTTTGTTGTCCTCTTTTGTACTCTCTCTAAAAGCCAACAATCTTTTTCATAACTAGGGGACCAAGCTTGGACACAATATTCCAGATGTGGCCTAACATATGCACAATAATGCTTCCTGATGACTTCCTCACTTTTGTATGATACATTCCTATTTATTGCCTCAAGCATTCTTAGTGCCTTCTTCCTGGCTTCTTTGGTCCTGTTCTGATGCCCATGGGTGTAGAACTGCGCCCCCTCCACAAACCGTTCGTGTTATGTGAGAGGCCCTCCTGTGCGCGTGTTAATACACGGGGTCTCCATCGTTGCATAAGGTGTGCACAGCAATTATAGGAAAGTATGCCAATTTTGAAAGCGATATCTTGAACGGCTTGCAGGTTATCCTGGACAAAGCTCCGGGGATCAATCATCAAAATAACCTCTCACTACAGGAGCACCCTAAGGCTTTGCGGTCCATGTGTCTAGGCACGTCAGCATGGCTCCTAACCACATCTCGTTTGATAGCAATGCATTTCACCATACCTACCATGGTACATTGTTTTCTCCGAGATGCATGCTTCAACACGCCGAACTAACAGATGCCGGATGTGGTTTCAGGTGAACTGAACATCGTGGGACTCGGCCCCTTGACAAACCTGGCGTTGGCTACACGAATGGATCCAGAGTTCGTCAACAACATCAATGATGTGTACATCATGGGAGGAAACAAAACAGGTCAGGACGCAAAGCGAAGATGCAATTTAGTCTTCATTGCTATGCAAGTGGCCAATTTAAATGTTGTTGGACATATTTTCGGCGTCTTCTAGTCTTCGAATCGAGAGGCTACGAATGTGAGGAACAAAAAAGTGTTCATTCACTTCAGGAACATTTGATTACGGGCGAGGACGAAGCCTGAGCGAGTCTACTCCGGTGTGTACACTATATAAGTTAATTTGGGTGATCCGACCCAATCATCATGCTTTTGGAACCTGGATAGCTTTTTGTGACGGTGTTCAAGTCCGAATTCCGTCATTCAGAATTAGGCCTGGCCTTCGGAATTTTCTGTTCTCAGTTTTGCCACAATAGTGTCTTTGACGTACGCACAATCTTTATTCGAAGAAAGGGTCTATGGCGCACGCATACCAAATTTGAATGCGCTGTTCCCAATTGTCCGGATGGGTTTCACTTATTTGTGAAATGTCTGCATTGCGCACGGCTGGGCGCAGTGGGGTGTGTCTTCACGGGCTGCCAAGAGAGCGTATTTGCGGTCGATCCACCAGTTTCCTGTCTCGATATGGTACCCGGTCCTATGTCTGCAGCATGGTAACCACATACACCGCCCTTGGTCGACGCTTATCCAGCATTCCTAATGGCGTCTTATACTGGTCTATGCTTATACTGGTTCTGGCGTCCGCCCGCGCCATGCTGGACTCTGCGACTGCGTCCAGTCTGTCTGTCAGCCGGGCACGGCGTCCCAGTCAGGTCAGCGCGTCCGGCAGGTGTGGGAAACATCAGCGCGACGGGCGAGTTCAACTTCCTGTCGGATCCGGAGGCGGCTCGACTCACCCTTGCTACGGCGCGCCGGCCGGTCACAGTCTGCTGCTGGGAGGCGTGCTTCAACAACCCCATAGATCTGGTATGCATAGTGCGCTCCTGCAGTAATCCCATATACCTGGTATGCACAGTGTGTCACTGCAGTAACCCCATACACCCGGCATGTACAGTGTGTCACTGCAGTAACCCCATACACCCGGCATGTACAGTGTGTCACTGCAGTAACCCCATACACCCGGCATGTACAGTGTGTCACTGCAGTAACCCCATACACCCGGCATATACAGTGTGTCACTGCAGTTACCCCATACACCCGGCATGTACAGTGTGTCACTGCAGTAACCCCATACACCCGGCATGTACAGTGTGTCACTGCAGTAACCCCATATACCTGGTATGCACAGTGTGCCACTACAGTAACCCGATATACCTGGTATGCACAGTGTGCCATTACAGTAACCCGATATACCTGGTATGCACAGTGTGCCACTGCAGTAACCCCGTAAACCTGGTATGCACAGTGTGTCACTGCAGTAACCCCACAGACATGGTATGCACAGTGTGCCACTGCAGTAACTCAATAGAGCTGGTATGCCCAGTGTGCCACTGCAGCAACTCAATAGAGCTGGCATGCAGTGTGTCACTGCAGCGGATTGCAGACGATCGATTGCTTGCAGCATTTTTATGCGAAGCCAGCACTCATCCAGTGAGGACAGAGGCCATGTGGTGGCCTCCTGTCGCCATGTAGTGCCGCCATGTGGCCTCCTGAGGCCATGTGGTGGCCTCCTGTCGCCATGTAGTGTCGCCATGTGGCCTCCTGAGGCCATGTGGTGGCCTCCTGTCGCCTGCCACAAGTGACGATGGCACATGCTGTACTTTTACACCTTTTTGGCAGGTCATGTTTATGGTCAAGTCAGACCCTGTAGTTGTAAAGTTTCCATGGAGATGTGCTGTGAAGCTATCTGTTCCATAGACGTCGTAGTGGCGGAATCTGTTGTAACTGAATGTCCAGATGATTTATCGGTATGTCCGTTTGTGAACAAAAAGTTTTCACATCAAAGCCATTAAATCGTTCCGAACATGAGATAATTTAAACATCGCAGTTTACCTCGGATGATATTTCCTCGCTAAGATGTATTGAATGGTACTATAACTGTCTAAATATAAATTTAGAGATCCTGCTTCTTCCACACCACCACAAGGAAGCAAATGTCGCTTGAGTCAACGCACTACAGCTGGAAGATGTTGTTTTGACAGGGGAGGGGAGGGGAGGGAGGGATGGGTTTCAAATTTCAGTCCCAAAATACTGCAGGATCATTTATGGAAAGGAACACGCAATGTCATTGATCCGGTTGGACCTTGGGTGCAAGCTACAAGGGAATGCTTCGAGAAGTACGATTCTAGGTCCACGTGAATATCACTCTGGGCGAAAGTTTGCCAGTCTGCGATCCTAGAAATACTGTATCTGAAGACCTACTATCCAGCATAGGATAATATTTGCTACGCTTTTCACCAAGAAATGTGCCTCCTGATGCACAATATGCCGCCACAGCCGTTTGTATTTTCGTCCTCGGCATTAGGCTTCGATATATTACTAGGTGAGTGCGCCGAGTGGTTTCAACGGTACTGCAGACCGCCACAGGTATCCTGCATGTCTAACAGCTGTTTATCTTGCACTATTAGTTAATAAGTATGGGCAGTGCATCTCCGGGCGTCCGCTATTTGGCTGTCCAGCCGCATACATTTGCGATGTGTTATCGATAAGGCTGGTGACATTTACATTTTGCCAACATACCCTACCACCAGCTGGAACCGATCATGGCAAGGACGCATGTATAATTATCGTTGAAGAGAGGGGATGTCCTTAAGGTCTTCTGTAAAAACAAAAGTTCATCTTTAAGCACACCAATAGGGTGGTGACACTTGCAAAGATATAGTTGAAAGCGGTAAAAACGTTTTGGGAAAACAAGGTGCCAGTGGAAAATCCTGGGTTTCCTCTCGGATGCCTTTCCACGTTTCGACAAAAAAAAATATTGTGGGATTAGGGGAGCGACTCTATTGTCCTGGAGCGGCGCCGTATCTCCATAGAGGGGAGGTCACATGCCTCCTGTGCCCCCTTGGATCCAGCCCTATCTAACACGGGGACGAGTGGTCTAGGGGTAAGATGCTCGTCTCACAATCGAAAGATTGTGGGTTCGAGTCTCACCTGTTGCTACTCTTCGCCCGCGACCAATCGGCGTGAGAGATTGGCGACGCGATATGACTCAACGGTCGACGTGTCGTAAAACCAATAACCAACCAACCTATCTAACACGGGCGCTGTTCTCTGTGAACAGCAGTGGCGTAGACAAGTATTGGGCGCGGCCGACTCGCCTCTCGCTCGCTTCTTCGACGAGATCGAGCGCTCCTCCCTGAAGGACTCAGAGACGTGGTTCCATGGAAAGTGGGTACCATGCGACACGTTAGCGGCAGCAGCTTTCGTCCGGCCTGAAGTCGTCCTTAAGAAGACCGAATATCATGTAAGTGAGCTTCCGACAGAGCAAAGCACAAGCTACTCAGTGATTCGGTACGTTACCAATGTGGCAAGCATACTGCATGTATGTACAGTGCATTCAGAAAATAATCACGGTACCTATTGTCACGTAAAGAGAACGGCTTGTGCGCAGAGCAAGCATAATCATGAGTTCTAGCTTCTGACATGCACAGACTAGGAGCTACCAATACGAGAGCGCCATGACTGTCGCCGAGCGGGTCGGGTGGCACCAGAGTATGGTAAACAAAGCGCCGACGGCATGGTCCTGTCATCCAGGTCAGGGGTGGAGGCTCGTAGGTATACTTTTGGTATTGCTGGTGCAACGCCAATCAAAATATTGGTGTATTTTGATTTATCTCTTCATGGTCACCCTATACTGGCATTCACTGCTTCAAATTGGTGAGGGTATCAAACTTCTTTTAAAGAGACTAATGTTGCTCAATGTGCCAGTGTACAGGAGGCCTTCATTGATGGAAACGCCTATATCGTTGGTTTTTACAATGCAACATCAATGCTTTTCACGATTTAGCATTCAGTGTACACCGGGGTATGAACGCAATGTGGTTGAATCCCATGTTCACAAACACCAATAATGCTACGTAGTCTCCACCTATGATGTGGGATATTGTCAGTCCTGTGATCAGACTACTAGTTCTCAGTTGAACAGCCCCGCCATATTTGTGGACGCACTCGATATTCGGGTTGCCTACAGAGACGCACCCCAGGCGTGCAGAGGCGCGTCATTCCCCCAAACACTTGCGTGGAAAGGAGACAAATTGCGCAAAGGGCGATTTTTTTCACTTTGTTCTTGCAGACGATATTTTACCGATAAACAACTTCCACGGCCGGTGGGCCTGTTCACCAGGACTTCTGAAAAACATGTGCCCCATCTTGTGGAAATTCTGTGTGCGCCGTGATAGTACGTTGGCTTGCCAGCAGTGTGTGTGCCTGTTGGCCAGGCGGAGGTGGAGACGCACGGTGTGGCGACGCGAGGCCAGATGGTGGTGGACAGGCGCTTCTGGCAGACGGCTCCCAAACACAACGTCAGCATTGTCGAGGAAGTCGACATGGACCTCTACAAGAGAATGCTGCTGGACGCATTCGGACACCCGGACGTGAAATTCTGATGTGAATCTCAATCACGTCGGACCTGGGACTGCTCACGGAAGCACCGGTGGCCCACGGTGTGTCTGCTCAAGGTGTACTGGAAGAACACGTCGAAACCTGCTGCCGGCCAGCACAAGAAGCTCACGTGGGGACGCAGTAGTGGGTAAAGGTGTGCACACCTTCAATTTATATGGAAGCGTTACGGGGCTTTTCACGATATACAGCAAGCAGAAAAAAGCAACGTCTAGTAAAGAAATGATGACGCATGTATCGTGGGTACGATGCTCTTTTCGCTCGTGGGTACGGTGCTCGTGGGTACGGTAACTTTTGTTTCGCACATGTTTCTCAAGAATCTATCGCGGAGTCGCGGACAACTAGAGGAGGTGCCGGGTATGAAAAGAGTGTAAGCAACGTATAATGTGTAGTTCCGCTGGAATATATATATGTTCAAGTGGATATTGATATGTGCATGCACACACACACACACCCACATACACACACACACACATACACACACACACACACACACACACACACACACACACACAAACACACACACACACACACACACACACATATGTATATGTATGTATATATATATATATATATATATATATATATATATATATATATATATATATATATATTATATACATATATATATATATATGTTTATATATATATATATATATATATATATATATATATATATATATATATATATATATATATATATAAAAATGCAAATGGTAGTTTTCCAGAAATGTATCCTACTGTTTCAAGGTCCATTTTGCATGGAAACAAAACCGGTTATGAGACTACCTATGACGTCATCAACGCTTTAGGATGATATGCAAATTTTCACAATTTGTACAAAAGTTCCCTATTTATTGTGCACAATAGTTCAATTTGCTTTTTAGAGATAACAGGGTTTGCTGAGAAACGGAGATAACAACAGCAGACAGCAGACGCAGACGACAGACGGCAGTCAAACAGCAAACAGCAGACGGCTCAAGCGGACAGCTTCAGCAGCAAGCAACTGTGCCAATTAAATTACTGCTATGGGGCATATTTATGGTAACCGGACAAATGTACGTAAAACGAATGTACGTATGGCAGATGTACGTACGCAAAAGTACGTAAATACAAAAGTACGTAAGCGCAAATGTACGTAAGCGCAAAAGCACGGATGCGCAAATGTACGTAATCGCAAAAGTACGTAGGCGCAAATGTACGTAAGCTCAACTGTACGTATGCGTAAATGTACCTAAGCGCAAATGTACGTAATCACCAAAGTGTGTAAGCGCAAATGTACGTATGCGCAAAAGTATGTAAACGCAAAAGTACGTAAGCGCAAATGCACGTATGCGCAAATGTACCGAAAGCCAAATGTACGTAATTGCAAATGTACGTCAGCACAAAAGTACGTAAGCGCAAATGTACGTATGCGCAAATGTACGTAGGCTCAAAAGTACGTAAGGGCAAATGTACGTAAGCGCAAATATACGCATGCGTAAATGTATGTAATGGGGTCTGAAAGTTGATAAAGATGTAGATGGCGCTGAGAGTCAATGGTCACCCAGCCTTCTTTGGCGAACCTAAAGCGCTATGTTTTGTGGGTTAGGGAGGGCAGAATCTTTATATTTAAAAAGCCTATTGTACATTTTGTAAGCAGCGTATGTTGTTTGCGGGTATTTAATTATGTTGAATATACTTCAGACACGTCTAGTTTGCTGGAATATTTACCATTAGTGCGCTAGAAATTAGGAGAAGCAAGCCAGAAGTATGGGTGTATGTGCGGTTCCCGGCTGCCATAAACGTGATCCATCTATCAGGTTTCCAGCAGACTGCAAGGTAAGAAGGCAGAAAATTGATTTGAAAAACAACTATTGTTTGACTGCCTTTCTGTAAAAGACGTAGTGGGAACCATTTAGGAAAGCACTGGTAAGGTACCTAGGCACATTAGGTACCAAGGTAAGTACCTATCTATTGTCCAGACTGTAAAGTATGGCACAAGGTTCACTGGGGCACATCAGCCCACAGTGAAAATATGCACCAATCCACACCAAGGGTGAGAAATTGACTCCAATCTGCACCACCCCGCCCCCCTACCCCCAATCCATAGCCAGGAATTTGTCATGGCTAATACCTAACATGCTAAGATTGGATTGTTAGCCTACTTAATTTGAAACTAATAATTTGAGTTCCACCCATAAGTTATGTTCAGTCAAATTAATTTCACCAAAATTGCATTGCAGGTTAGGTTGGGCAGTGGGTATCTGGTCACCTAGAGCTAGGTACCTTACCAAGGTAGTTGTTCATATGGGCCCCATTAGGGGCCCACACCCACCTCTCAGGGAGCCTGCACTGCTTGGGGCACTGACTCACAGGGGACCACATCTCTTGTGGGTCCTGTACACAGGAGTGGATCCAGAAAGCTGTCAAGGGAGGGGGGTGACCTCATAGATAGGGGGCCCATGCTGTGCCAGGATACCAGCCAAGAATGTCCTTCCTGGAGTAGGCAGGGTGGGAAGTGATGTTTGATGAGGCCTGCTAGTATTCCATGTTCCGGTCTTGGGGGGGGAGCAATGTCTGGTGTGACCCACAGGTATTCCATGTGCCAATCTTGGGTGGGGGGTCTGACACTTGTGAAATTGTGCCCCATCTTGGGAAAATTATCGTACAGATTAAGGGGGTTTAGGGTAGGCTTTAGGTCAGGTTTGGTCAGGCCGGGTTAGGTTTCAGCCCCACCCAATGTGTGATGCCTGCTAAATGAATACCGGAACTTCTCAGGGAACCTGCACATCCACTAGAGCGGTGGTTCCCAACCTTTTTGGTCCATTTCCCCTTTCGCCTCTGGCCAAACCTGCCGTTTCCCCCCTAAAAAACTGAAGTTATATTTGTATGTCACTCAAGACATCACTTACGTCAATGAGACAAATGCGTAATGGATCCCATCAAAATTTCCCCCCTGAAATACCGAAATTTCCACCCAGGGGGAAATTTCTCCCCGGTTGGGAACCACTGCACTAGGGGGACCTGTAACTGTACCTCTGCAAGCCAGTGCTACCAGTCTGGCTGCTTGAAGCCAGGCATATGAGGCTTGGCCCAGCCTCCCATGTTCATGGGCACCCTTTGCACCCCCCCCCCACAACCTTTCTTCAACACAATATTTCCGAAATCCTTGGCCTAAATGACTTGCAACCCTAATAAAAGCCACATGCCAACACCGACTCCCGGCAACCCCACGCAAAATGCACAGCAAAGATGGCCGACGCCTCCTCGTCGGGTGACCATTGCGTACAGCGCCGCCCTGGTGGCCAAATCGTAGCTTTCAGACCCCATTGCAAATGTGCGTAAGCGCAAAACTATGTCAGCGCAAAAGTACGTATGCAGATATGTTTGATTGATTAATGGACGTAAGCGCAAAAGTACGTATGGCAGATGTACGTAAGCTCAAATATACGACAGCGCAAAAGCACCTATGGCAAATGTACTAATGACAGATATGCGCAAGAGCAAATGTGCATATGGCAAAGGTGCGTAAGCGAATGTATGCAAGCGCAAATGTACGTATGGTACCTAACCAATTGTATGTAAACGCAAAAATACGCATGCGTAAATGTACGTACATTTGCGCATATGTACAATTGCGCTTGCGTACATTTCCGCTTACGTACTTTTGCGCATACGTACATTTGCGCTAACGTACATTTGCGCATACGTACTTTTCCGCATACGTACATTTGCGCTTACGTACATTAGCCATACGTATATCTGCGTTTACGTACAATTGCCATGTGTACATCTTCGCTTACGTACATCTTCGCCTACGTACATTTACTTACGTACATTTGCTTACGTACATCTGCCATACGTACATTTGTCCTTACGTACATTTATCCTAGAATCCATATTTATGACACATGATAAGGTATTGGAAAACAAGTCACAGATGATGACTATATCATGACTATATCAGCATGACTATCAATTTACTCCATGACATGGATTTGGTTACAATCGGTGCCTGTTGCTGTTGCATAGCACGGTGCCACCAACAAGCAGTTATTGTAACTAAATTCGTGTCGTGGAGTACATTTACATAGCCATGTATTCATCCGTGACCTATCTTTCAATACCTATGATGCATAGCTACACAAATCTTCTCCATACCATTAACTTAGTTGGCATGATTACTCGTTGCTGGAGCTGTCTGCTGGAGCGCCATGCTGTGTCTGTTACTAACTTTGCAGACATGGTAAATGTGCGATATGACTCTTTTTGTGGGGGGGGGTGTCATTGGTATCGGTGACAGAAATGTATATTCTTTCTGCATCAACCCACGGTTACACCCTTGGTAGCAGAAACCTGCATGGGCGGCTCTGCCGTTTCGGACGTGGGAGACGCTCACCTCACGCTTCCAATCAAACTTAACATCACACCCATGTCGATACATGGAAAGATGGAAAATGCATCTCGTCCATGAGTGTAGGAACCAGTAGGGTAGGTATAGAGGCTTCCACTTATTTGGTCCATCGCTAACATGCCACATAATCCATAGCAAATCAGCCTTAACTGGGAAAATGGCTTCTTCAGGTATTTTTTCCATACCGATAATTTCCTGGTTCATACACCCATGTTCTCGTCTCCCACAGGAATCAGCTGGTGGAACCGCCCATGGAAGCCTAGAATCAGTGGCCGATAACACGATAGATAACAATTATCACTAAACAAGGTAAAAGGGGAGCCCGCGAAAAGCAGCGATCGAATTTCGGGAACTTTGAAATTTAGTATAGACTGGTGGCCCTGATATATTTTATATCCCCGTCGCATTATCCTAGCTGCACACCTGGTAGCGTGTTATAATTGCCTGTTGAGTAGTGGAGCTGGCATGGAATGACCCAATTGCTCTCAAGACAAATTCACAGTCACCCTGGAACAAGATTAAACTAGTTTCGGCCGAATATACCGATTCCGTTTTGACGGTCGAAGTTCCCCGTCGTTTAACCTTTAATTTTGTCTTGAAGGGAAGGTCGACTGCTGTCGAGACAAAAATTAGTCACCCTCGAGCAGGGCATGATCTACGTTCTGAAATTAGTTTTGGACGAATATACTGGTAGCTTTTGGCTGTCTAGCGTTCACCGTCGCTTGACCTTCATCTCGACCTTGAATGTGAACCAGTACCGTACAAAGGACATCGGATTATAAAATTCCTCGGCGAGATGGACCTGGAACCAGCTTTTGGCAAGAATTTGAGCTCGCATTTGAGTCTGAATACGAACACGTCGCTAACTTCACGGATGTGAGTGCTTCTTCTTCGTCTTCACGTCACGCTGCCAACCCCGCGGGGTCGCCAGCCGTGGCCGCACCGTCCGGAGGGTCGAGGCGACCCTCCCGCCGAAAGTAGTTGAACATTTCGGTTGTTTCGTCCTCCAGAACATACTTCATGGCGGGAAGAGGGCCGCTGCACAGTCGCCGCCTCTCCTCAGAATATGCCGGACACTGTGTTAGATCCTCAGACGTTGCGGGCAGGCCACACAGGAGGCAGTATGGGTTCTCGGCTAGCCCGATCCGATGTAGCGTTGGTCTTGTAAGTGTGCAGCACCCCACCCGGAGCTGGGTCAGGGTCGCCTGCTGCCAACGGGTGAGATCATGAACCGGGGTCAGCTGCAGGTGGGGGTAGGTTACTGCTCGAGCAGCAGACCACTGCTTGGTTTTGACCCTGATGGCCGCACATGCGCTGGAGAGGTCCAGGGGCACGGCAGTCTGGTCGCCGGTCGGCCTCCGTCGCTGCCCTGTCGGCCAGGTGGTCCGCGACCTATTTCCCGTCCAGCCCCGCGTGGCCTGGCGGCCACTGCAGGGCGATGTGCCGCCCTCTGTCCACCACTCGGTAGAGCATGCGCCACATGTCCATGGTCAGCTGCTCCGTTTGGACATGCTGCCCCTGGCTCACACGCTGCAGGCCGGATCGGGAGCCGGTACACAGGCGGATCTCCTTGGTCTTGGCCTGCGATTCTCGTGGCAGGCTGTCCACCTGCTGCAGCGCCTCACGTATCGCAACGAGCCCGGCCCGCATCCTGATGCAGGGGATGCCAGCTGGTGCCGTGCACTCGACCTCTTTGTTCTCACGGTGTAGCCGCACCAGTGCGCCTCCACCTCCTCTAGTGGTGCCACCAATCGTCGACGCGCCGCTCTAAATGATGCAATCTGGATCCGGTAAGGTCTCCAGCGCTTGGAAGGCAGCCTATCGCCGTTTTGTTTTTGGTGGATTGGCACTTCCAATGCTTTCCTCGTCCGTAACCCACCTGGCGACCCTTCTCAAGCACGGTTTGTGCTCTAGGATCACGTCCTTATCCGGTAGTGGTGGTAGCAGTTCCCCAGTTCCTCGGCAATGTTACAGGTACGCCTCCATGCTTCGTGGGTTCTGCATCGCAGTCTCGGTGGTGGGATATGTACTGGGAGCTGGTGAGTTGGGTCCTCTGCTGGGAGCCTGGTGGTCCGGCTGAATTCTGCCGCCGCCAGCTCCTTCGCTCTCACGGTCGGGGCAGGGAGATCGGCCTCGGCCAGGAGCGTGGCCTTGTCATTGAGCTTGATGCAGTCTGTGATTATTCTGGCGCACTTATTAGTGCTCGGCCTCGAGCTTGCCGCCAGATGCTGGGACGGCGTGTGTAAAGTACACCGCGGCGTCGTAATCGAAGGTGGCTCTGATGTGTCCGATGATGTTGTTCTATGGGTCTCGCGGTGTCAGCCGTACGTCCTTCCCGCCAATGCTTGCAGACATTGATGTCGTTTTGCCATCTTGTTCTTGAGGGCTGTGATGTGAATGGTGAATGTCAGCTGGTCATCAGACTTCAGCCCGAGGAAGGTCGGGAGCGGGCCATGCTGCAATGCTTATCATGGAACGTGACGTCGGGGACCACCTTGCCTTCACACTCTTTGGGATCCAGTGTGAGGGTGGACAGGCAGCACTTGGCGGTGCTTGGTTTTACCTTCCATGTCCTGGTTCATTCATCGATACTGTCGAGGGTCGTATGTAAGGCTGTGGCACATTCGTTGAGGGAGCGACCAATGATGAGCAAGGCCACGTCGACTGCGAAGAGGGAGCATGTCACACTCTTGTTGATGCCCTGGTCGACGTCTCTTACGCATACCTATCAGCTAGAGTAGCGGTGCTGTCTCCGATCCATGGGGCAGCGTTTGAACCCATGCTGATGATGCGCTCTCTGAAGAGGTTCGTTTTCTCTTCTCTGATAATTTCGTCCGCTTCGCCTCGTTTTTCCTTGTAGCTGTTTACATCTTGTGCACGCCAGCCTTCCGTCGTCGCTCTCACTAGTGCTTCGTTTCGTACGGTCACTGCGTCATGACATCCTTCGTTCCAGAATGCCGGCTCCATACGGTATGTTCCTCTTAGTGGCTTGCATGATTGTCCGGGTGAGACTGCCCTTCAGGTTGACGACGGATGGCTCTGCATCCTGGATAGACGAGTTTCTGATCAGGTCGTCCAGCATGTTTCTAAAGTCAACCAATTTTGTCTTCTTATAGCTTAACACCCTCTGCCTCGTTTCTTCCGTTTATCAGGGACAATCGGCACTGTTATGACGATAGGTAGGTAATCAAATCCAAGAAATATATATATATATATATATATATATATATATATAATCTAACCTAACTTATCCTGGGTTGCTTTCTCTCCCAGGTGGCACTGCTTGCTGTGACATTGGATACCATGGAATGCACGGGTGTTGATTTCTGAAAATTATTGGGGAGGGGGGGAAATACATGAAGGCAATGGCCAGCCACAAATGGATTCGGGGGCACACTCCATAGGTTCCCAAGTTAAAAGTTGAAATTATTGAGGGTGCAAAGCCAACATTGAGGGGGCATTTTCCTCTTAAATGTTAGCATGTAAAGCAACACCCATGTGGTTCTGGTACAGATTTCCCTCCGGTCGTTGGGATGAGCTTCGTGGCGCTACCGCCATTAATTATGATTTGATTAGCTGCCGCTGCCCATTCGTCGATGTCTTGCCAGAGTTCATCTTCCCGCTGGCCGCTGGTATGGGTCCAGGTACGGTTGTGTGCGTTTAGATCACCTCCGATTATCATGAATGTTCCTGCCATCTCTCGGCACACAGGACAGCTTGGTGCCAAAGGCTGTTCACAGTTCCATCTGGTGGCATCATTCGGAACTATTTTAGCACTTATGACCTGAGGAACTTGTGATCGCAAACGGTCCCGTCTATTTTATAGGTTATCCCAAGGCCCTGGTTATCCGGCAATTGATAATATTGCGGAGAGCTTTGCTGATCATTGTTGAGTTAAAGATGCTTATAAAAAGTCTTTTTTACAACTTTTTACTGTTACTTTTTATAATCAGCATTAGTTTGCTGGCAACTTGTAGCACTTATTACGTGTGGTACTTGTGATTACGCGGACTTATGAATGCCCACCATTTGCAATGCTGTTTACGGGCAATTCTTTGCGCGTCTGCCGGCTTGCGTTCAGCTGCAGACCCAGCGTGTGGAAAAAGTAATTATATTCTAGCTTCGTAATTACCCCAAGCCGGTTAACATGTTGCTGTGTTCAATTTGGCACCGTAGTGTTCTGTTATTTCCGTTTCTTCCTGGGATATTGCTTGAAGTTTAATGCATCTATTTTGCCACGCTTGTGAACAACTTTTAGACTATCTATCAGAACCAGGGTTTCATTTGTGCTTTTGCAATCCTTGATGTAGCGAGGAAAATTTGCATTTGTTTAGAAGAAGGCCCTTAACACAAATTGGAAAGTGTGTATCTTAATATGTGTTCATGTTGCAGCCCGGCCCAATTTGTCACTGCCGGGAAATTATAAATTATTTGTGAAATATGGTGGAATATGCCACTTTCTGCACACTCAACATGAACTGACATCCTTCTCCAAAAGTAGGAACATCCTGTTCCTTGATGCATGCTTATGAAGTCCTTGTGTCTCCTTTCTAACAGTATCTCATTTATAAGTATCATGTTCATGCTCTTGATAAGGAATGGTGATGCACAAACATTTTGCAACACAATTTCAGGTAAAATGATCATATGGCATACAAAACCAGTTTATTGCAGTTTTCTGGGTACATTTTTGATAAAAGGTATTTTGGGAATACTTTTTCAGAATATGATGTTTATGAACATGATTAAGAAGATGCACCCACTCATTTGTGGTGCTGATGCTTACTTTTAAATTTGGACAATGACGTCACATTGGTATCGTGTAATGACGTCAGGTATGTTACTGAAGCTTTGACTGGCTAATGCTACAAATGCTTCACATACCTTAATGAGATAGTAAAAGTAGCTTAACCTAAACTAACCTAACCCAACCGAGCCTAACCTAACCTAACCTAACCTGCTTACCTCTTGGTTTATCATAGCTATAATTTATATAATGCACCATGAGGTTAGGTTAGGTTAAGCTACTTCGACCATCTCATTAGGGTATGTGAGCCATTTGTAGCATTAGCCAGTCAAAGTCTCAGTGCCATACGTCATCACACCGTACCGATGTGATGTCATCGTTCAAATTGAAAAGTAGGCATCAGCACCAAAAATGAGTGGTTGCATCTTCTTAGTCACATTCATAAACATCAGATTCTGAAAAACAATTCCAAAAAATCCAAGAACCCCTTTAATAAAAAATTTATGGATTTTTCTCCCTATCCCAAATATAGCTCTCTAGATTATGAATCTCAAACAAATAATAAAGGCACAGCCATAAGTACACCATTGTCTCAAATCAAAATTTGACATTTGAGTGGAAGGCATCAAACATTTTAAATGACACTAATTGCATGGCAAATTTTTGACTATTATGGCAGATCAAGGTTACTTGATTCTTTGAATATTTTTGGTTCAAATACAATGTTTTTAGCATGATGAAAAGATGTTGCAAGCACTCATTTTCTTGGTATTTTTGTCTTAAAAGGTGTTTTTGGGGAATTTCTTTCAGAATACCATGTTATTTGGGGGCTTTAGGGCGCTTCGACCAGAATTGATCAGAATACCATGTTAACGAACATGATTCGTAAGATGCGAGCACTCATTTTCTCTGTAAATGCTTACCTCTCGGTTGATCATAGAGATAATTGCTATAATGCACCATCTATGCCACACTGCTGTTCTCTGTGCCATAATTTATCCATCCCTCTCCTGGCACTTCTCAAACGTGATTAATGGGACATTCAACACTCCATGCAGTTGATTCAACACTTCTTCACATCAAAAATGCTTATTTTCTGCCTCTGCCACATAGATGACACACTAATATTGTTCCACAAGAATGCCAAAAGAATTTAGACAGGCCACATGGCTCGGGTCCATGACATACGGATGACATGACAATAAATATTATGCTTGTTTTTAAATTATAATATATGAGTTTATATTAGTTTAGATAAGAGTAGATTGTATTATGTTAGGTTACATTAGGTTTTCCTTTTTAATTATTAATTCTCATAGTACTTGTTGGAGGTCTTGAGGCAAGACAGGAAGCAGCAGAAGCTGACTTGTCAATATCATTTTCTGGGTCTGTTCACCAGTGTGAAAATGGTTTCTGTGTGTGCAGCTTGTGACCCAGTCCCATATGACATAATTAAACTTTCTTATCAGGACAACCAAGCAAGTTTATACTTTTTTAGATGCCACAGAGTTCTTCCAGCTGGAGTTATCTGTCCTAAATGTGCCAAGGTCTGCAGGTTGCAGCAGATTAGACATGGGTGGGAGTGTACAAAGACATTTTGTGTCACCAGAAGAAAGGAGAAGAGGTGTGGGTTCGTAACAAGTGACTATATAAGGAACATTGCTCGATGGAACCCACCTGGAACCGTGGGAAGTTTTGTGCTTCATCAATCTATGGTTAGATAAAGATTATAAAGATAAAATCATCACACCATACCGACGTGACTATAATGTCATCGTTCAAATTGACAAGTAAATATTTACTGAGAAAACAAGTGGTTGCATCTTCCGAATCACATTCAGTAACATGGTATTCCCAAAAAAATCAAAAAAGTATAAAAACACCTTTTAAGACAAATTTACAATTTTCTTTGTAAATGATTACTTTTTAGTTGGAAATGAAATACACAATCATAAACTTCACTCTACAAATATAGCCAATCATGTATAATTATCTGTACCTGGTGTGTCACAGATGTGATAAAGAAGCTAAACTTCTCATGTGCTCAATTCAATACTCTGACATCAAAAACCTTATGTTTCTGGCTTATTCCATATTCTGGGCACAAAATGACGTTTCTGTCAACATGCCCCTAAACATCAATTTATCATCAATTCCATATTCATTTCTGACCCAGAACATTTGTGGCAACACTTGTCAATAACTTTCCATCAAGACCAGAAGTTCCTTGTGATGCTGTTAATGTTAGCGACAGCACTAACAGTGTTTGCTGAGATGGAGTAGTGGAGGAAAGGTTTGTTTGGAATGATTCTGCTTTTCTGGTTAGGTTAAGTTAGGTTAGATTATGGGTCTGTTCCCATGGCTCCACCAGAAGGAACTTGGTGCAGGTTAGTTGAGGCTAGTTGAGACTTGCCCACGGGAACAACCAGTGGAGCTTGGTGGAGAAATCAGCTGACAGCAGTGTAAATTCAACGACAAAAAGGAAGCATTTGGTGCTGTATCATAAATTGGCCAAGTTACTCTTCAAATGTTTGTCCAGATGATCACATAATGTACATAGTATGTTGTGTAATAGAAAGTCCCAAATTTGTCTTTACTTCTGGCAATGCATGTGTCCTCAGGGACTGCGGCCAGATGCGGAGAGCACAGATGTTCTTTTCGCCTATGGGATGAACCAGGCGATCTCTCATCCCTCTCGGTCGCCATTAGCCGTGAATGTGCATAAAGTGCGTCGTGAAACTCATCCCTCTCGGTTGAGCACTAGGCATCATCTCCCCTGTTTTGCAGTTGGTTACAGCCTGCCTTCTTAACGTACAGCATATAATCTGGTGTGGACCTGCCAGGCTCCCCGGGCCCCGAGGATGCTTCTCTATCTGATGCTGACTTTTCTCCATCTCAACTTGTCCAACCTCGTTGATCGGGATCGGGCTCGAGTAGGATTTTAGTCGGCGCCAGGAGAACAGCGGTACTTCTGGGCACGGGGATTGCGGCGGATCCGGCCGGTAAAGTAACATCTTCCCCTTAGGCTGAATGACGTAGATCAAAGGCCACAAAAGGATGTTTTTGTCGTCTGCATCTGTTACTTCGATAATTGTTCATAGTTGTAGTAATTTCATATTTCCTTTGTGAAGGATGATCCTGGTATTCAGTTGATGCATGAAGATTATATTCATATGATGGAGGATGTTGTTTACTTGCAAATGTATGGAGCAAGTGCACAGTGATTGAACTCAACTGAAAAATCACAATTGGACCCTGCTCTTGGGCTGGTGGAGCTTTTCCTCCACTGGTGGAGGTTGGTGGAGGAAAAATATCCACTGGATTTGCAACAAACAACCAGTGGTGGTTAGTGGAGCTACAGGAACAGACCCTATATTATTGTTTAATACAACGAAGAATGGCTCTTAGATGCTCCTGGGTTTTAGACATTACGTGTAAAGAAAATATACAACATTCAATATACCAGGAGGTGCTGAGCTAATATCAAAAGTGACGATAAAGGTTATATTTGATTACTCAACGTTTCGGCCAGGGGCCATCGTTAGGAGTCAGAGTGGCACATATACGATGTGCCTGCTTAGCACATCGTCACTCCTGACAATGGCCCCTGGCCGAAACGTTGAGTAATCAAATATAACTTTTATTGTTACTCTTGATATCAACTCAGCACCTCCTGGTATATTGAAGGTTGTATATTTTCTTTACACGTAATGACCCTATATTATGCTATAATATATTGTATTTATTATGCTACATTATCTTAGTCTAGGTTAGGGTAGGTTAGTTTTTTTCTACGATTTATCTATTCGTATGTAATTTTTCAATTGTTGATTGAGCAGTAAAGTTAGTAAACAAACCACATACAGCCACATGTATCAGTGTAGGCTTAGCTTCACTGTGTACCAGTTGATCTTCAGTATCTCACAGAAATATGAAGCTTTCTTTTGAGGACAATCACACAAGTTTATAATTTTTATGTGAACATGGTGTCATTCCCCGCGAGGTTATTTGCCTGCTGATGCACACAACTAGAATGTCAGCTGGTGACTGGTCAGGGTCATTTGGTTGACCAAACCACAATGTGCAAAAATGGATTACACATCTACTCATCCTTTTAATAACTAAAATTCAGAATGGCCAAGGATTCCCAATGTTGCCTGTGATTGACATATATGTCAGTCACAGGCAACATGTATATTTGATGTATACATGCATACATGTTTCATGTGTATATGCACTCATGTATATTTGATGTATACATGCATACATGTTTCATGTGTACATGCACTCATGTATACAGGTATTTTATGCACACCCAAGCTTTTAGCACTCCCTCAGTCATCCAGTTCCCATATAGGTGCCATAATATACCTGTATCTGAATAGCTGTTTTTGTTCTGCTCTTCTGGAGAACTTATCTTGAAAAGTCTAGATGTGATTTGAAGGTTCCTTCACTTCATATTTTAAATTTTGTATGTTTTAATAATGCTAGGATCAGTTTTAAACCAGTATGTTTTCCCAGGACTGTTAAGGTTTTTTTACATGTTCAATGTTGATAATAGTGTTTCTGGGATGACCCTTTAAAAAAAAAAACAATTCATGAGCTTTCGGAGCTCTTAGCGGCTCCGTCGTCAGATGCTGGATGGATACCATCTGACGACGGAACCGCTAAGAGCTCCGAAAGCTCATGAATTGTTTTTAAAAAAGGGTCATCCCCGAAACACTTATCATTATTAAAATCCTTTAATATGTCTCTGAAAGATGTTCAATGTTATTGGTGCTGAATTCACAATTATGCAACTATGCAACTCTGAAAGCTGATGCCAAGACAACATAATATTCGGTTTGTAGACTGGAGACATGTTTTTCAGTGGAATTTTTGTACCCCAAAATATGCATTTCAACATAATCATTTTCGTAATTTTCCTTTTACAATAAGTATTCAAGCATCTGGGTTTGTAAGCAATGTAGTCTAATGTTGCATTGTTCCTTTATTGCGAATATATGAAGTGAACCATGTTCTATTGTCTGTATTTATGACATTAGAAAGGTCAGTATTGGACATTATTTGTCCTACAGAATATATTTATGCTTTTTATCATTTTACATGGTTTATGTTTATTTGAATATATTGATGATGTGTTAATAGGCATGCATAGGCATGCATAGGCATTCATATATTTGTGGTTCCTGGAAAAAATAGCATGGTTTTTGCTTTCCTGATGATCTTAATAACTATGTTGTTGACAGTACTTGTCCAGCATATTAACTATGCATAGCTGCCAATCATTGATCAAATAGTTATTACTGTTTCACCATGTATTGCCTTTATGTTTCAAGCTTCTTGCTGTCAACTCAATAAAATGCTATATGTACTGTAGTGTTTTTTTTTTCAGTTCAGCAACCTAAGATTATTGGCTTCCCATGCTTGGTTACACAATGTTGTAACCTACTGAATTTTTTTCTTCAGCATATCGTATTGCCCTGCGATAACCAATATGACTTCCAAGTACATTCTTCCCAACAATCAGCCATTCTCCAGATTGGAGTGTGAAGCTGCATTTGATGGTCTTTCCAAAAAGGAGAAACTCTATGCCCACCACATTGCTCAGGCATCATGGAAAGGAGGGCTCATCGTTCTACTACAGGTGAGGATGATGTACTTTGCAGGTTTTTTTTTGTTGAGTTCTCTAGTTTTTTTTAGCCTGTATGCCACATCTACATCTATTATGTACACTAAGTCGATCATGTTTCTATTGCCAACTTCCTTGGTTGCATACTCCATGCATTCCAGAAGGTTTTTTAAACCATGTGGTTGCTGATCAGATGCTTGAAATAGTTCTCTAATTTTGAGGTGATTTTTTGTGTCCTGTGGATTTGGGAAATGGTCCTTTAAAGGAAGTTTTTCTACTGATGCATGTATCAAAATCAGTGCAGTTTATGCCATCAGTGAACTGCACTGATCAGCACAGATGTACCAAGCTGTAGCAACCAGCAGAACTGCAATAATCAATTTTTCAGGGGTAAGGCAGTTCTTTGCAATGTGATTTATTTGATGAATGCTTTAAGCAACATCAGTGATAAATTATTCATGAAATAGGATGGAGTATACCATTTTCTGAACACTAAATCAACAACATCCCACCCAAAGAAGTATAACAGCATGCTTCTTGATGAGTCTTTATGAAGTCTTTAAATATAGCTTCCAACAGTATCGTGTTGATAAGTATCATACTTGTACTCACCATTGTGGATCGTGATAAACGAGCATCTCTTAGCACAATGCCAGGTAATATGATTACCTATGGTGAGGTCCGTTATACAATATCAGTTGATAAGTACAGGTCTGTTGTAATGTTGTCATTCAAATAGTTATCCAAAAATTAGCCATCTCAAAAGACGAAAAAGGTACATGTATGATGAATTGGATGCTATTGGGTGAAAATTGCTTTCGAAAAACATGTTATGTTAAGCGACATCGTTTGCATGGCGAATCTCGACATCCTACTGTACTCGTTTCGTCATCTCACCAAACGAAAACCCAATATTTCAACACTGAGCAGCATGTTGTTTCACCCACCTCCACCCTCTACAACTAGACGAACATGCAATTGTTACATAGCTTGCAACCACGAGTAGAAGGTAGCGAATCCACCACACAACATTTATTGCCACTACATGGGATGTTAAGCCGGACCCAAGGCCTAAGGGTTTTCCTATTTTCCGAAGTGGAGAAACTGCAAAGTTAACAGGATTATGCAAACGACCGCAAATGCATTTGCCGTTATCCAAGAGCCGATTGATACTCCTTTTCCTGTCGTGAACTAATGATTGAAGTGGCTCGTGTCTTCCCTTTCCACAAAAATATTTTGCTTTTGACACAAATTTTGTGCACTGTTAGATCCGAGTTTAGCCGATTACTACTGTCTACGGTTAAATTGTTTTTGCCATGCTTCTCGGCGGTTGGGGCTAGAGCAGAACACACATTTTATTTCTCAAATGCATGTTATGTCATTTGATGTCCTGCAATATCATGCTGTCCTGTCGTTTGGATGGTTTATCTGTGGGTACATCTGATGGTGCTGTGTTGCAGACTTCACCAGAGTCCCCACTCATCTTTGTGCTACTGCACCGTATGTTCCGCCATCTGATGGTGCTGTGTTGCAGACTTCACCAGAGTCCCCACTCATCTTTGTGCTACTGCACCGTATGTTCCGCCACCAAACGTGTGCAGAACTGAAGCAGGTGGCGGTCGAGAAGTGCAGCTTCACCGAGGATGACTGGAAGGTGAGGAAAGCCACTGGGTAGACAACACTACTGACGGTATCTGTGTTTGAGAATGTACTTTGTGTTCGGATAGAATAGCCGTCAAAATAGTATGTACCAAAAATTTTGTTTGTGTTTGACTTGTCTAGATAGTGATTGTATTCGTGCTTGATGGTGGTGCGCCTGCGACATATTCCGCTTCTTGGGCCGGTGCTGTGTCGGGTGGAACATTGACACCGAAACTATGCATGTATCTGCTGTTGACTAGCCTCCATCGTCAGGCATTCCTGGTGTACGCCAGCTCTATCTACTCGGACATGGGCAACTACCGCGACTTCGGCGACACGAAGAAGGTGCCCGGGCTGACGCAGCAGCTGCTGGCGGCTCTGGTGCGCGCGTCACGCGCCTACGAGCAGGACAGCAAGACGATGGAGCGGCTGCTGGACGGCTGTTTGGCGCGCATCTTCACGCTCAACGACAGTGTGGCACAACTCGGCCTGGGCAACAAGGTACACGCCGGCGTCATGTGGAGAATGCATTGTGAGCTCATGGTGGCACCCACTGTTGTGCAGATGGGCGCTATATAGCCAATGCAGTTGATGCGCCCTAAAACCCTAACAACCAACCAACACTGTTGTGCAGTTTATCATTGCAAGCTGATCTTGTTCTTCATGCTCGTGCTGTGGTAATGTCGTATGACCTGTCACCTTGGCATGTCATGTCGCCTGTAATAAGTAATATAGGCTGCCTATATTTGCCCCCCCCCCTTCTCAACCATTCAATCTGAAATGTTGTGCTCTCGGTACCTGTGACCAATGCTGGATTTTTATTTCTTGGTTTTGGGGTTGGGGTGCATAATACTTGGGTTCGTGAAATCATTCAGCGTGTAATGTATATTATGCATCAATAATTAAGTGCATAAATTTCAGTAAAGCTATATAATGAGGAGTATCACTTGCATGCATTAAGGAGGTGTGTAATTTTGTTCTGGTCAAGTTTTGGCAACCAAATGGCACCAAATAGCTTATTGGCACATAATAAGATACATTTTGGTGTGCAATATGCAGCAACCTGGCGGTCATTGTTGACTGGCTGACTTTCATGGAGTATTTCACCTCAATCCATCAAAGTAAATAGAGTATGATGTGCTGAAGGATGGGAAGATGGAGTTTAGTCTAGCCTTTTAACATAGTTACCATTTCTCCAACACCAGCTTCTCTCACCTCCTGAAGCTCTTTTCCTCACCTGAAATAACAGATGTGCATTATTTTCAATTGAATCACGAGCTAATTGTTTAATATGGCTATGTGGGGGCACCAGAAGCAGACCATAATATCAGCTAGAGGTCATTGTCACTGTCACATGGGGCCTGCATGACATGCTGCTTTCCCTCATCTTCATCTCGGATATTACGATTGGATAATGACATGGCTAACATTGGTGGCTAGTTGTATGGCTTTTCATGTGACAGCACAATGGGTGTATACTTTTTGGCAGTGTATAGTTATTTGGACGACCAAGGCCTCCAAAACATGCATTTTACCAACACCGGCTGTGACCACCCATGACGTCTTATTATTATTTCGCTCAATCTGATCTCGCCGATCTGCTTCGCTCTTTGTCCGAAAGGATTCAGTCACGATATCTGCATACGTGCACATGATCCCGGCTCACATTTCAATCCAATAACGCCTCGGAAAAGTCTTGAGATCACTATTTCCGTGGAGTCACGAGATAACCATGTCCCGCGCAGCGGGAAGCCTGACTCAGGCTCCCCTTAGAGACCGAGCAGAGCCTCACAATGACATGCTGGCGGGCAGGGAGTCACCACCTACTTCTCGTCCAACTGCACGGACGCCGACGCCGAGGTCGTCAAGAAATACATGAAGCACAAGGCAATCGAGCCCTACAACAACCGACTCTTCAAGACGTCGGTGGACGGCGCCGTCCATTACGAGGTGGATGTACACTGGTGGACCGAGCCGTGGAGCCGTGGCGATCCCGTGGCGGTGGCGGCGCCGAGTGGAAATGGCAAGGGCTTCACTAGCCTTCCGGGGTGGTGGGATACCCTCATCGTTAGCCCCTGCTGTGAGGTTCCCTGACCTGTGCTCACCGTTAAACACTGCTGTGATGTCATCTGACCTGTGCTCACCATTAGACCCTGGTGTGGGGTCCCATGAACTGTGCTCACTGCTAGACCCTGCTGTGATGTCCTCTGGCCTGTACTCGCTACTAAACACTGCTGTGATGTCATCTGACCTGTGCTCACCATTAGACCCTGGTGTGGGGTCCCATGACCTGTGCTCTCCGCTAGACCCTGCTGTGATGTCCTCTGAACTGTGCTCACTGCTAGACCCTGCTGTGATGTCCTCTGACTGTGCTCACTGCTAGACCCTGCTGTGATGTCCTCTGACATGTGCTCACTGTTTGACTCTACTGTGATATCCTCTGACCTGTGTTCACCACTAGACCCGGCTGTGATGTGCGCTAGCGTAACCCCGCCACAAGAACTGGCTATGATGACCTCTGACACGCGACCACCCGCCGCCAAACCCATCTGTGATGACCTTTGATGTGGCCCCATCGTGTGTCCATATTCACTTTTGGTTGGGTGAAATGTGTAGATGAAGACCTTGAATATTTGTTTTTTTTTAAACATGCACGTTGGTTGTGGAATTGTACACAATTTGCGTGCAATTGTGTGACAAACGTTGTGCAATTCAAAACGACAGCACACAGCCGGAAGGTGGAGGGAGGAACGCACTTAAATCGGGCGAGCGATGGACGTGAATTCAAAATGTGAGTTATGCAATTGTACTACCAGTGAAGCATGCTTTTTACCCAGAATTGCTGATTTTGACACATTGCCGTGCTTCCAGATCCGGATGGCGTCTGCGATGTGTGGCACGGAGCCGCCAATCACCGCCGGCCCCGAGGAGTTCCAGGGGGCGCAGTTCAGCGTAACCCGCGGCGACTACTCGAGTCTGCTCGCCATGGTGGTAGATGAGCTGCTGGAGGCCAAGTGAGGGCGATGCTGACGCCGACGCAGTGCGTGGATGCTGTGTGGGTGTTGCTTGAAGATCAGGTTTTTAATTGCCTCCTGCAGACTCCCTGTTGCCAATTTGTGATTCCAGTCGGTTATGTAGAGGGGTGAGTTTTTATTCAGCATGTATGTCAGTAAAGTAGAAGAATTGTATGTTTGGTGTCAACCAGTACTACGCCATGTAATTTGTTCGACATGCCAACCGAATTTACCTCCCCTTTCGTGCCAAAAGCAATCTTACTGCGGGTTTTGAACGTGCATCAGCAACAGAACTTCAGCCTGTGTGGTGATCTTGCATCTTGTCAGTTAACTTGTAACCCCCCGGCAGAAAGCACGCGGCCAACGACCACGAGCGGGGTATGCTGGCGGAGTACGTCGCCAGCTTCCGGACGGGCTCGCTGAACGCCCACAAAGACGGCTCCCGGCACTGGATCAAGAACAAGGGGCCCGCCGTCGAAACGTGAGTCGCTCACTGCCGCTGTCGCCGGCGACAGCGGCGGCAGTGTCACTGCTGCCATATTCCTGTCGGTGTCAGCCGAGGCCACTGCTGTGCTGGCTGTGCACACACAGTGTCACTGTCCCCACCAGCCCGCGGGTAGAGCGGTGACGCGACCGAGCCGGGCGCTGGCCTCGCGCCACCAGGACCGGCGGCAGTGATAAACTATTCGTCAAATTGGGTGGAATATACCATCTACTGAACACTGAAGAGACATCCTTCCCAAAGAAGTATCAACACCGTGCTTCTTCATGTGTGTTTATGAAGTCTCCATGCCTAATTTCTAACTGTATCTTGTATGTAAGTATCATGCTTATGCTAACCATTACAGATTGCGACACATGAGCACCTTGTACCTAACGCGATTTCAGGTAGATATTACCTATGATGTGTTTCAATACAATTTGCTGATGGTAAGACATTCTCATCGTTGTCACTAGCATAAGTGTCCCTATATTAAGTGTCCCATGAAATAAATAAAAGAGGTACACATGGAAGCACGCTTTGGGCTCAAAGTTGAGTTTGAAGGACTTAAGCGATATTCTAAACGACGTCGCTTTCATGGTGAAGTCAGACATCTTACTGGACTCGTTTCGACATCTCGCATCTAACGAAACACCATTATTTTAACGCTGGCCGGCGGTAACCCTGGTCCGCGTGCGCAGGTACATCGGCTTCATCGAGACGTACCGTGACCCGACCGGGCAGCGCGCCGAGTGGGAAGGTTTCGCCGCCATGGTGAACCGACCCATGAGCGAGAAGTTCGGCCGTCTGGTGGCCACCGCCGAGACCATCCTGCCACGTCTGCCGTGGCCCCAGGTCAGTCTCACGGTCCACAACCGCTGTCCCGTCTGGTAGCCGCCGCCGAGACCATCCTGCCGCGTCTGCCGTGGCCCCAGGTCAGTCTCACGGTCCACGGCCGGTGCCACGGGCGATCCCCTGGCCCCAGGTCAGTCTCACGGTCCACAACCGCTGTCCCAGATGGTCCACTGGCTCCAGGCCAATCTCACGGTCCATGGTCGCTTCTCCGGGCGGTCCCCTGGCCCCAGGTCAGTCTCACGGTCCAGAGCCGGCTCCCAGGGCGCAGGTAAGTTTTGTGATCTAGAGGTGGTCCCCTAACTCCAGCATGGTTTCACGGTCCAGAACTGAACCCGGAGCGATTCCCTGACCCTCCCCAATTCAGTTTCGTGGTCCCAGGGTGGTCCCCCGGCCCCAGGATAGTGCCATGGTCCAGGGCCGGTCCTCAATGAGTTCCTTGGTTCCAGCTCAGCCTGGTTTTCTGGGCATGAAATGCGTTATCTGAGGTATCCCCACCGGGCAGCCTCCCGGACCGCTTAAAAGGCCCAAACCAAACCAAAGCAAAAGCCAACCCGCCATGCAGCCTCTCCAGACCAGGTCAGGTCAGGTCCCGTGGCCTCAGATCGCTGCGTCACAGTCTGTGGAGAAAGTCCCGAGCGTCAGGTCATTTTTTATGTCTGTCGATCTGACTCCCCACGTGTGTCCTGTTCCGTATGCTTCTCTCAATCACTCGGGGGGGGCTTGTCTCCGTGTCTCTGTGCCGGTTCTGCTGCTCGCTGCGGCCAGTCCCTCTGATCACACGTCCGGCGCCGCAGGAGTACGAGAAGGACCGCTTCCTGAAGCCGGACTTCACCAGTCTGGACATCCTGTGCTTCGCCGGCAGCGGTGTGCCGGCGGGCATCAACATTCCCAACTACGACGAGATCCGGCAGGGGGAGGGTGAGTATTCCGGCCAACATTCCCGACTACGACGAGATCCGGCAGGGGGAGTATTCCGGCCAACATTCCCGACTACGACGAGATCCGGCAGGGGGAGGGTGAGTATTCCGGCCAACATTCGCGACTACGACGAGATCCGGCAGGGGGAGGGGGAGTATTCCGGCCAACATTCCCGACTACGACGAGATCCGGCAGGGGAAGGGGGAGTATTCCGGCCAACATTCCCGACTACGACGAGGTCCGACAGGGGGAGGGGAAGTATTCCGGCCAACATTCCCGACTACGACGAGATCCGGCAGGGGGAAGGGGAGTATTCCTGCCAACATTCCCGACTACGACGAGATCCGGCAGGAGGAGGGTGAGTATTCCGGCGAACATTCCAAACTACGAGGTCCGGGAGGAGGAGAGTGAGTGTTCCGGTCACCCGCAGCCATGCCTTCAATCATCGCCGCCAAGCTTACGCCACTGTGCTGATAGCTCTATGTGACCATACGTACTCACCGTTACAATTCTTACTTTCCCACAATGATAATCTGCTCACCGCCGTCATGCTCATTTCGCAGCCAGCCCGGTTCGCACGATTTCCTGGTTTGGAAAGGACCTTGCATCCAGCTGAGGCTACTTCTCTTTTTTTTCCTCCCATGAGCACGATTTTTTAACTCCCATCTTTCCATATTGACATGCCCAAAATCAAGAGTAAGCCGTTATATCATTGGAAAAAGGAATTACGACCAGCTGTTGTTGCATTAGCTACGTTGATATATTCCATTATCCAGTATTGCATTGCGGAACGTTATGCCTTTTCTCTTTCACCTTGTGAAGATGTACCACCTGACACCCTGGTCCAAAATATATTTTCGCACTCTGAGCCGGCCACACCTTATGAGACGCAAAATCGCTACGCTTCTGTCATACTCATCTCACTGCCACATTCTGCTAACCACTGTGGCACGTAACTCACCGAAGCCAGTCTTACCTCGCTGCTGTCATACTCATCTCACTGCCACATTCTGCTAACCACTGGCACGTAACTCACCGAAGCCAGTCTTACCTCGCTGCTGTCATACTCATCTCACTGCCACATTCTGCTAACCACAGTGGCACGTAACTCACCGTAACCAGTCTTACCCTGCTGCCGTCATACTTAATTGGCACGACTTTCCAGGAAAGTACGAGCGGAGGAGGTGGCGTTGGCACGACTCCGAATCTGACGCACATACACCACACACTGCCACCTCCTCATAAATGAAGACAAGCCAGTATGCCCACAATGCAATTCTCCACTAACGATACATCACATTCTCACATGTCAGCTCTACGCACAGGAGAGAGCCCAGTACCTTGGAACCAACAGGACATTTCCCAGTCTCCTTCGAGACGACTGGGACTGCTTAGGAAAGGTGTGTCAATACTTGAATAAAATGGGATTTTCGATAATATATTCAGGTCAGTAAAAACCAGTCACCAAACCACAACACTAAGACATGGCTCTGACTAAGTAGTTCTCTGTTCTGTTATGGGCGCTAAATGATCTACCATGGTCGATACGCCCTAAAACCCTAATCACACACCCAATAATCTGCACCTTCAACAAACGATGCGTTGAATTCGATTAAAAATATTGGAGTTTCATATGCTGTTCTGTGTGAAATCGTCATTGATACTGCCTAACCACAAAATTGTGTTAATATTAATTGATCAAATATCGAGGTTAAGTCCCTGCAGAAGCGTACTCAGACCGTATGTTATCTCAGTAATGACCCTTTTCTCCTCGGGTCCGTGTGTTAACATTTTTAGTGACAGCTGTGTGGCCTTTCTGTTTTCTTTTCTACTCTGACCGTCAACGCAAAGCGCACATTGCGCACAAACACAGGATTGTGACGTTTTGCATTGGTTGGCAGGCTTCAAGAACGTATCGCTGGGCAATGTGATCATGGCGGCGTACTCGACCGCCACGGTGCCCTTCCTCGGCGACGAGGACGCCGAACTGATGCGCCAGTATCGCACCCAGGCCTTCGAGGTTTGTAGGCTGCCGGTGTGGCCGACGGCGCACCACCTGCCACCCCCGTGACGTGGCTTGACCCCGGACGTGGTTTTACCGGCCGTGTACCGCTCGCCGTGAAAGTCGTGTGTGGTGGACCCGGAACGTGATGGTGATCTGAGAGCGAACTGCAGATGAAATTCCACACCACCAGCTGTCGTTAATTGTTTTTAAATTGGGCGCTATATGACCATTGCAGTCGATGCGCCCTTTAAACCCAAATAACAAACAATTGTTTTTAAATCTGTAGATGAGATGGTACTATCGACCTATTCATAATTACGATAGCTAGCGTCGTGTGAGCTACCCAATTGTTTCGATCGGCTGCTACTTGGGCTTGCCTTGTGCTTAACTTAACATGGACAGGCACTTGGTGGCAGCATTGGGCCAGCCGCCCCTTCGACTAGTCAACCACGCGGTCCAGCTGGTTCCGACAGCCCGCCACGTGCCGACATATCCTTGTGCCGGTGTCTCAGTCGCCGCTTGCTCTGTAACAGGTCCAGGTGGGACTGCACGAGCTGTTCGGCCACGGCAGCGGTAAGCTGTTCGCCAAAAACAAGGAGGGCAAGCTCAACTTCGACGAGCAGGCTGTGAAACACACCGAAACTGGGGAACTGGTGAGTAGAGCTGGCGTAGTGGCGTGCGCGCAGGCGGCTGTTTCGGGTTGTGGTTCTAGTATGTTGATGAACGTCGGCATGCATTTCGTGCAGTCTTCATTTCGTGGCTATTAAGACTATTGTGTCAATATCACAGGGCTACAGGTACATAGCTTAGCAAATAGTTCGAGTTATGCAATGTAAGTACAAACACGGGCAACCGAATATAAAGCTAGCGCTCACTCAGGTATCCCAACCATCGTCCTGCGCCTATCGTGGTGTGTGGTATTCGATGTGGTATTCGATATCGTGGTGTGACGCCGCACCCACCGTGCACCGTCAAACAGTACATGGCACGTGGGAATGCAAGCGGTTCGAACAAACACTTACTTTCACTGGGAGCCGAAACGCAACTTTGAATATCGCAAAAAGCGTAGCGTAACAGCTGCTCAGTGGCAAACCCTGCAGCCGCAAACCACCACCAACACCAACACCAACACCACAATTGCATTGTATTAGTTTCCACCAAAATCTTTGGTATTTCAGGACACTCGTACGATGGCATTGAGTTTATATGGCTTCGAACGTATCATGCTGCTCATTATCTCAGTGTTGAGCACTGCAACCTATGCAGTTGATGTGCCCCTAAACCTCAATAACAACAACAACAACATTATATCGGTGTATACTTCATCAGACCTGTCTTACAACCCCATAATAATTGTTTTTATCCTATGCTTGATTTTTTTTCTTCGATCAGGTCAATTTAATTATTTGTATATTATATTACATTATATTATGTTTTATATTATATTATATTATATTACAGGATATCAAGCAATGGCTTTTGATCGTCCCACGGCTCCATCTTATTTCAGAACGGAAGCTCTTCAGCTATCTGGTCTGCCGCTTCCGATTTCAGAATCAGATCCGAAAATCCGTCCCAAGCCCTAAGAGGCTTTAGCATCATGCTAAGGTGCATACTACGCTACGTAGCTATGCTACCAATCTATGTCCTGTTGATAAACAAGCGCAAACTAAAGAAATATATGCCTTCGAAAGCAAAGTGAAAGCATCTGTGAACGGGGTTGGATCGTGAACGGGGATTCCGTGAATCCGTGAATGGTTGTGCTTTGGAATCCTGGAGGTGGAGAGGTAATTTCTTGGCTAATCAAATGCAGAGATATGTTTTTCTTCAAACCTATTACATCAGAATCTCAGTTTGCACTTTCCAGTGAATCTTGACACATTGTTGCAGACAGTTCATTGTCAAACAGAACCATTCAATCTCCAAATGATAAAAATGTGAGGGATATTTTCTAGAGATGATGGTATCCTCAATGACAAAATCCAGGAACAGCCTATTTTTCCCAATCCTATTCGTGAGCTCCGTCATCCCAAGAGTGTGTAACGGAGTTGGTGGTTGTTGGTTTTCACGACACGTCGACCGTTGAGTCATGTAGCGTCGTCACGCCGATTGGTCGCGGGCGAAGAGTAGCGACAGGTGAGACTCGAACCCACAATCTTTCGATTGTGAGACGGGCAACTTACCCCTAGACTACTCGTCCCCGTGTAACGGAGTTGGTCGGTCACAAGAATGTAGGGTCTCGTCACTAGCACGTGTAAGAGCAGTCCTCACTGCGTTGCGGCACAACATCGCCTGACGCTGCTCCTGTTGTCTCCCCAGATCACGAAGTACTACACACCAGGAGACACGTACGACGGCGTGTTCTGCGACCTGGCCTCGGCCTACGAAGAGTGCCGAGCGGAGTGTGTCGGCCTCTACCTCTGTCTGGAGCAGGATGTCATGAAGTGAGTACTGCCGCCTCTGGAGCAGGATGTCATGGAGTGAGTGCTGTCGCCTCTGGAGCAGGATGTCATGGAGTGAGTAACATCGTCTCTGCTTCTGTCTGGAGCAGGATGTCATGGAGTGAGTAACATCGTCTCTACCTCTGTCTGGAGCAGGATGTCATGGAGTGAGTAACACTGCCTCTACTTGCGTCACTATTTCCTGATGAGGTGACCAAGAAGAGCACTGTTGCCTTCAGGTTCACCTGGGGTAACAGGGCTCCTCTTGGTCATCTCTTCGGAAAATAGTGACGGCAAAATGACAATGGCAAAATGTATTGACAGTTGCTCTCGAAAACCATATATCATTCGTGCTTTTTATACATTGCTTTCATTCCCTGCTGTCCTTTTCATCTTATCGTTAACAGTCAAATCAGGGCATACATTGCCCAGAAAATTATATATGCAATAAATATAAGCGACAATGTAATCCATCTATACGAGATACAAGGATAAGATGTAATCCATCCATATATATGATGATTTGGTAATGATAGTGATAGCTAGTGACAGTTCACCGTCACGTTACAGCTAGTCATAGTGATCACGGATTTCCCCAGCAGCAGCTATGCTAAGGTGACCGTGTTGTTGCTGTTCACTAGAGCACTTATCCTCTTGAGTTGGGATGTTGTGGCCCGTGGGCTGTGGTGCTAAGGTCTCGGCAGGTCCTTGTGATCACTGACTTGCTGCATGTGTCTCCTCTCGTAACCGGCTTCGTCCAGAGACGGCTGTCGCTCGTAGACAGTGGTTTGTACATGTTGCTGACAAACCGAGTGCCACCCAGTTAATGGTTGGAGTGTATGGGGTTCGGACAGTTCTGACCTAGTCATGCTGCCCCACTAAGTCCATGGCTATGTAGACCAGTACATTCTAAATACGGACTTTCTTTTGAACTGTAATATTGACACTGCTACTGCCAACACGTTGAGCTACGCTGACCCAAGGCCTATCGAATCAGGTTGGATAATAGCGTCAGCTGCATGGGTGTCGTTTAGCTACATCTATGACGTGTATAACGATTGTGATTGGTATCAGTTTTTTTATTTGTGCGCGCATCAATCTGGCCGATTATGGGCGCTAAATGACCTCGTAGTCGGCGCGCCCTTAAGCCCAAATAACCAATTAATCTGACCGATTACAGTGCAGCATTTTTGTGATGATAGCTAAATAGTTTTCGCCAAGGCAGCTTCGAAATCCATCGATCAATCGCCGAGTTTGCGTCAGCCAAATTCACCGGTTAAAAATAATATTGGCCACGTGCTGCCACGCCAGCCAAGCTCCTGTGGGAGGGATTTTATGTGTGAATATAGATACAGCTGTGTTATATAGGGCTGCGTTCCACGAAAGCTATTATCTGTATTGTCATAACAATTCTGCACTGTAATTGGTTAACATGGCGCGCGCGCAGATAAACACTGATATCGATCACAATCGCCATACGCGTCATATATGTAGCTAAGCGACCCCCCATGCTTCCTATTGTCCAGGCCTGCACTGACCGAGTGACTGCCTATTATATATTTTCCTGTCTTTAAATCAAATTAACTTATTTAATTTCGTATCGTGCATTGTGGCAGCTGTGAACAGTCATTTTTAAGCATTTACGTTGATTGGCTGTCGTAAGTCACGTGATAAATGGTAAATGGCTCACAACTTAGTGCATCACAACGGTAGAATGTTGACCGCTGATCAGCATTGCCATAGCATTGGCGCCGGGGCGGCCGTGGTCTGTTGTGCTGTGGTGTGTTGTGGTGCGGTGTTGTGCTGTGTTGTGCTGTGTTGTGCTGTGGTGTGGTGTGTTGTGGTGCGGTGTTGTGCTGTGTTGTGCTGTGGTGTGGTGTGTTGTGGTGCGGTGTGGCCGGCCCGGGACGCTGACGCCCGGTCGGCGATGGTCGGCAGCATCTTCGGCGTGGCGGACGACCTGCGGCCTACCCTCGTCTACATCAACTGGCTCAGCCTGCTGTACAACGGCGTCGCCAAGGCGCTCGAGATGTACTCCACCGAGATGAACAAGTTCATGCAGGTAACGCCTCCCGGGTCGGGCCACGCCGCGCGCCGGCGGCCGGCCGCGCTGACGCCGCGCCGTCGGACGCCGCAGGCTCTTCGGTTGTGATGACGTGACGGCCGGCGTGGTGACGTACGTCAACTGGGTGGACAACCTGTGGGACGGCTTCGCCAAGTGTCTGGAGCAGTACGACTGCGCGGCCGCCAAGTTCATGCAGGTGACGTCGGCTGGTTGGAGAGCCCAGCGGACCGTGTGACCGTGTGGAGGCGCCACCCCTGCAATCACGAGCTGCTCGCTCGGACGTGGCCTCTGGAGGCGCTACCCCTGCAATCACGAGCCGCTCGCTCGGACGTGGCCTCGTCTGTTTGACAGGAAATGGAGCGTTCGAAAACTGTTCAATGGTTCGATTCATATGTAAGCGTAGCAGCTTGGTTCTTCGGATATTCTTTTTATCTATGTTCTGCTTTGGCATATGCTTTTTGATGTCCACAATCATGAGTAATTTCACCGAATGAAAATGGTTTCTTCCAAAGTGACAAGCTTGTAAAGATTCTATGCAACTGACATTCCGCATCGGCAATTGTTGCCGCTACAAGCTTCCAATACCAGCAAATTATATACACTAAGGAAGTGGACACGACCCGAGTGTCCATGTTGTGCGGCGCGTTTCGTCACATGGACGCACACAATTAGAGAGCTCTAAATACGTATGCGACAAATTCTTTTCGGATTAAGCACCTTCAAGCTTCCATGAAAGATATAAATCCGCGTTTTGAACATAATCGATTAAATCATTGATAGGGAAAAACTTTCTGCAAACAAGGGTTTGCAGTACCACTACGCTGGTTTCCTTCGGTAGCCAGAGGACATTCAGCGAACTGAGGAGTTGCCGGAGCATATATGCTCATTTACTGCCGGCGACATGCCATTTTTCTGTAGACTCAGTGCGCTGATTAACGTTCGCTTCCTTCAGCAGACATATTGGGTGTCAAGTCGCGGCTTAATTAACTATGGGTTAGTCATATTTTAATCGAAATTGTTCTTGGATTTGGCCAGATACCTTTCCCAAGTCATTCAGAACTTCAATTGCTTTCCTAAGTATAATCCTGAACTGAAACTGAAGTACTAAAGTGTGTTTTGACTTTGTGTGAGAGCACTGAAGCGAATCAATACCAGATGTTGCATGCCTGGCAGCACCAGTGATAAATTATTCGTGAAATAGGGTGGAATATACCACTTTCTGAATACTCAATCGACATCGTTCTCCAAGAAGCATCGGCATCCTGCTCCTTGATGAATGCTTATGAAATCTTCATGTCTCCTTTCGAACAGTATCTCGTTGATAAATAGCATGTGCATGCTCTCAATAAGGAATAGTAATACACGAACATTTTGCAATGCAATTTCAGGTAAAGGTAAATGCCATATCACCTATGAGATATGGCATACAATACCAGTTTATAATGCTTACCTTAGTTATTATTCTCCCTATCCCGAATATAGCTCTTCTTAAATTATGAATCTCAAAACAAATGATAAAGGTCCAGTCATAAGTACCTATACCATGGACTCAAATTTTAGTCTGAAAACATCAAAAGCATTTTAAATTACACTAATTCCGTGGCAAATTTCGACATCCTGCTATGGTCGTTTCGACATCTCACACCTAACGAAAAACCATTCTTTTAACCCTGGGCAGCACACGTAGTACAACGTTTTCCATGTGGCCAAGTACGCCGCTATTGTTGCCAGCATCACCACTGCTACCATTGTTCCCGTCGACACCGCGGTGACGTGGTTTTGGGCGGTGTTATCGCAGCCTGCACGGCCGGCTGACGGCGGCCGCCGCGTTCGCAGGCGCACAGTCGGGCGCGCTACGTGATCCTGCGCGTGCTGCTGGAGCACGGCGACGGCGTGGTGCACATCCAGGAGACGACCGACGCCGACGGCCAGCCCGACCTCCTCATGACCGTCGACCGCCAGAAGATCCACACCACCGGCAAACAGGCCATCGCCGACTTCCTCCGCAAACTGCAGGTTCATACACACATGCGTACATACATACCGCCGGCCGGCACACGATCCGGTGGGATGCATGGAATAGGATAGGATGTGTATAATAGGACGGTACGGAGACGTGGATGGAATGGAATGGAGTGGAATGGACATCGGATTGGATTTTCATTTTCAATTCGGTATTCGGAGTGTAGCATGTGTGTCACTTGCTTCCTGGGGTGTATAGTTTGGGGCCTCGTGTTAGCAAGAAGTTAGCAAGATATGTCATGCCCTAGTTATTTCTGTCCCTACCAGTGACTGGCTGTGTCCGTGATTGTGCATACCTAGTTTTCTGGCCATGTAGATGCTTAGCATCACTTAAACTTGGAGCAATAATGGTCCAAATGTATAATTCCATGCCGCATGCGCGAAAGCACAGAACATGTGATATACATTTTCCCGGAGAGTAATGCCTGTGTGTCCACAAAATCCAGGAATAGCCCGTTTTCCCAGCACTGTATGGGATGGTAAGAGATCAAGTCTAATATAATACTATAATCGGATAGGAACGGATTGGATGTGCCAAGTTTGACTAGGCCAGGTACGTTCGCTGGACGGGCAGCATACCGTACGCGCCCCAGTGCTGTTGCTGGGGAACGTTCCCGGCTTGAGACTAATATTCACGATGAATGGGTTTGTGATGGTGGTTGACGGGTCTTTGTTCACACATCGAATACTCCCGAACGTTCAGCGGGCGACAGTGAAGCTCAAGTGAGGAGTGCGCACTGCGGCTCGTGTGTGGCTGTCACCATGTGTGTGTTGTGACACCGTCTCCGGACCGTAGGTGTACAAGTCGACGGCGGACGTGGCGGCGGCGCGCGCCATGTTTGACCACTATTCGGAGGTGTCTGACAGCGGACCGCACCCGTTCGCCAAGTGGATCCCCATCATTCTGCGCAAGAAACAGCCGCGCCGCTTCCTGGTGCAGGCGCGCACCGAGATTAAAGGTCAGCACGTCGGCCTCCGTGGTCAGTGTCGCTGGGTCAGTGGACAGAGGTCGAACGAGGTCAGGGATGCCGTGATTTGAATTGAAGCGTGCAATGCCCGCCTTAGCAGTAATACATTTTTCGTGGGAATTGGTGAAACATACCACTAACGGAATGCTGAATGGCATGTTTCCATCCAAATTCTAACATTCTGCTTATAAGTGCGTGTTTAGGCAGTCTGAATTTCGTGCATAAAACAGTTATGTTTGCATCTTCAGAACCATCATGCACATGCCCCCTGGTACGGACAATGAAAAAGGTATCTCATACAATTCCAGATAATGTGACTACCTATGGTGCGGTATGTTATACAATTACTCATATGCATGACGAAAAATGTCGTTAGAAGTATCCTACTGTTTTCTGATGGAGTTTGCACGAGCTTAAATAAAAATATGATGGATGTCATAGTTCATAGCGATTTTCGACATCATATTGCACTCTTTTTGATGTTGCACACCCATTCAACGCCCGTCGTTTTAACCATACTCCGCAGATGTAGTGTTTTTGTCGAAACGTACACTTAGTACCGCAGGAATGATTTTGGTAGAGCAGTTGGCGTGTCGTGTAACTGGCCATCCACCAGCACCGGTAACACCCTAGTCGCCGGACAGTAGACTGGTGAGTGCTGGTGACCGGCTCAGTGGGCCGTCCACCAGTCGGCCAGCCGTGGGCCCCGACAGAGCCGTGTCAGTCTGTCACGCGGCCGTCCGCCAGTCGGCCATCCGTGGGCCCCGACAGAGCCGTGTCAGTCTGTCACGCGGCCAGCCGTGGGCCCCGACAGCCGTGTCAGTCTGTCACGCGGCCGTCCGTGAGCCCCGACAGAGCCGTGTCAGTCTGTCACGCGGCCAGCCGTGGGCCCCGACAGCCGTGTCAGTCTGTCACGCGGCCGTCCGTGAGCCCCGACAGAGCCGTGTCAGTCTGTCACGCGGCCGTCCGTGAGCCCCGACAGAGCCGTGTCAGTCTGTCACGCGGCCGTCCGTGAGCCCCGACAGAGCCGTGTCAGTCTGTCACGCGGCCAGCCGTGGGCCCCGACAGAGCCGTGTCAGTCTGTCACGCGGCCGTCCGTGAGCCCCGACAGAGCCGTGTCAGTCTGTCACGCGGCCAGCCGTGGGCCCCGACAGCCGTGTCAGTCTGTCACGCGGCCGTCCGTGAGCCCCGACAGAGCCGTGTCAGTCTGTCACGCGGCCGTCCGTGAGCCCCGACAGAGCCGTGTCAGTCTGTCACGCGGCCAGCCGTGGGCCCCGACAGCCGTGTCAGTCTGTCACGCGGCCGTCCGTGAGCCCCGACAGAGCCGTGTCAGTCTGTCACGCGGCCGTCCGTGAGCCCCGACAGAGCCGTGTCAGTCTGTCACGCGGCCGTCCGTGAGCCCCGACAGAGCCGTGTCAGTCTGTCACGCGGCCGTCCGTGAGCCCCGACAGAGCCGTGTCAGTCTGTCACGCGGCCGTCCGTGAGCCCCGACAGAGCCGTGTCAGTCTGTCACGCGGCCATCCGTGGGCCCCGACAGAGCCGTGTCAGTCTGTCACGCGGCCGTCCGTGAGCCCCGACAGAGCCGTGTCAGTCTGTCACGCGGCCAGCCGTGGGCCCCGACAGCCGTGTCAGTCTGTCACGCGGCCGTCCGTGAGCCCCGACAGAGCCGTGTCAGTCTGTCACGCGGCCGTCCGTGAGCCCCGACAGAGCCGTGTCAGTCTGTCACGCGGCCGTCCGTGAGCCCCGACAGAGCCGTGTCAGTCTGTCACGCGGCCGTCCGCCACAGGCGATGACGTCGCGCTGCACCAGTACGAGGCGTCGCCGGAGGGCATGATCCAGTCGTTCGTGGACCGGTTCGCCGACCCGGCCGTCGAGGACCGTCTGCTGGAGCTGCACCAGAAGGACGCGGCGCACTTCGCCTGCTGAGAGCGGCGCGGTCGCCACCCGCTGTGCTGCCGCCACCAGTGGCGGCCATCTTTGTGCCGACTTCGCTCGGTAACTGCCACTTTTGTACCGACGGCGCCTCACTGTCAGCCGATCCTGTTTTCAGCCGAGGCGCCAAGACCGCTGCTTTGATTTTGGAGCCATGGCACATTGGCACAGTCGCCTTTTTTTACCAGCAGCCGGTCGCTGTCGTGCCGACAACACCGAAGGGCGAAGCGTTGTGTGACCAACGCTTCAGGCCCGTTGTCCACGTTTCAAGTAGGCATAGCCGGTCATCTTTTTAAACAGCAGCGTGCGGCAACTTTTATGTATGGTTGAGCAACACATTGCGTCTCTTCACATGTGTTACACTCGTGCTTTGTTCCGGCTGAGTTCAGGAGCGGTTGTCCGTGTTGCAGGCACCACCACGGCTCTGGTGGTGACGTGTGTGGTGTGGTACAATAATACATCGCTGGCAAGACCACCATATCGCTCCTGTCTTGCGGCGGTGGATCCGCCCCAGTCAGTGCGTGAGCGCTAAGCGTCACATACTGGATAGTTTGTGCTACAAACTCGTCTGCAATGGACTTTCGGCTAACTAAAAAGTGCGCGGATTTCGGCACGCCTGCAAAGCTGCTGGAACAAAGATTGCTATCAGTATATGTGGTGCCTGTCTCCGTTATTACTGACTTTTTCACTTGTATTACTTCAGCACGAGGTCCGCAGAGCCGATGAAAAATAAAAATATGGTTGCATCAAGAACTCTAAAAGATCATCATCGCCTGTCCACATAACTTATATAGTTGACACCAGGACATAATAAATATAGCGCTTGGAATTGTATTCCAATTAAATTGGCATGAAAATACTAAACTGAACTTTGAAATGTCTTTGTCACCTTTAACGTGTAGACCAAGCATTCCCTAATGCAACACGTGCGGTTGTTTTAGCTCGTTTCCTGTGAGAGACTGTTTCACCTCGTGAGATATCGACAAGGTAACGTCAGTTTTTTTTCGCACGATAATTCAAGTAAATGGTGATACCTCTACCAAACTTGCTCTTTAAGATTGAGGAATCCGACTGCGAGCTGAGGAAGCCCAAAGGTGGGAAATATCGGGCTTTCTTTCTTCTTTACCGTGTAATCGGGTTTTGCTCTGATTTTCGAAAACGACCCACATGAAAAAGAGCTAGTGTATTCCGTGAAAGGACAAATCTAGGGGCGACAAAATGCCAAGCTTGTTTTTATGTTGTCCATACCGCTTATTTTTGGGAAACACCAGATTGCCTTTTGCGCGGGCTCGAACAATGCTTTGTGATCTAATGTATCGATCTTGAACTTGACGTCGAGCTATAAAATTAGGAAAGGCGGATTCAGGCAATCTGGATTATCGATTTTTTAAACTTTTTCATTAGAACGGTACGTTAATGGCATATGAGTAATGTAATTTGCTCTCGATGTATATTTCACTCCTTGCAAGCAACTCGAAAAGCACAGGGACGGATGGGAAGAAAATGGAGGCGTGTTGTACATCTTGGCTCCCGTCCAAATGTCAAATGTGTATGGCCCATAGCTTGCTACCGATATCAACATGACTGAAACATCATCATATGAAACGTCAATGGCGCAGTCGTGCACGCAAAGTCGAAGCAATTTTAGTGCAAATATGGCAATGTCCTTTCGTACTCGCTGTATTTACGTCCATTGCAGTGCGAACGTAGCGCCGTCAGACTTTACGGTTTGAGCCGCATTAATGTGCGACCTTTGAATCTCGTCCGGGTTTCTAGTCGACGTTTCTCCGAGGATTCATAATTTGCGTAGTTTAATAAGAACGGAATGTGACTTCCAGATGCCAAAGTCGGCATCGAGTTACGAAGGTACGAGGCCACGTGTACCCTACTGTAATAGGGAAACAATTGTTTGGTACAACACTAGCAATTTTCAACTTCTCCCTAGTGATCAGAGGCGGCCTTCTTTCGTCATATAATTGTCATGGTGAAATCTAAGTCCGCCTCCAATTCTGTTTTAGTGAAAACCGATGCGATGCTACATCGCATCGGTTCATAACAAGCAAACCCGCGCTGCATAAAGTCAGGGTATTGCGTGTAAAGAAAGCATACGACCTTCAATATACCAGGAGGTGCTGAGTTGACATCAAAAGTAACGTTAAGGATTATACTTTATTAGGTACTCAACGTTTCGGCCAGGGGCCATCGTCAGGAGTGATATAAAAATGTCAAGTTAAGCAATTGAAAAAAAAGCACGCGAGAAAAAAAGCGTGCAAAGACACGTGGAATGCAGAAAAGCCTCCTCAGTGGTGCAGACACTTAAAGAAACTCCAAACCAGAAACAAACTAGGTCAAGATAGAATCCTCTGAGGAAGCCCGAGCCGATGGTCCACATACATATCGATACATACACTCACGCACATATATAGACATAGATCCAATATAACGCGTAATACATAGAATATAATTTATGTTTATGTAATTTAAGTGATATACCAAGACGTCGTTTGCGTGTTTAGTTGCGGCCGTAGATTACGTATGTGTAGAGATTCGAGGACCTTTAGATCAGCGTTGTCCCTGGCTGTTGCTAGAATTTCTACTTTGAAGTTTGTGTTAGTGTCGCTGTGTTCCATGTTATAATGTTTGTCGATCATGTGTTCGCCTAAAGGTGTGTATGCTCTTCGAAGTCTGGCATCTCCCAAGTGCTCATTGTACCTATCCCTGATACTACGTTTGGTTTCACCGACATAAAATATTCCAAGACAGCGGTTGCACGTTATTTTATAAACTACGTTTTTCGCGTGCATCTACCTTTGAGCCCGTTGATGCAGGTGTGGCACGTTCTTCTACCAGCAGGGCATGGCGGAATTTCCAGGGCTGAGCGGACCAGGTAAGATTTCAGCGTAGGTCCGCTAGTCCAGGCTACCCTAACATGGTTTAGATGAGACGAACGGATGGCTGCGTTTACCTGTCGACATAGTTGGTCATCGACAAATGGAAGTCTCATGTAAACATAGTTGGGATTACTACCCGCTCGATGCCGACGTTGCCCACCTATCCTACTCCTGTTGTGAGGGTGAACGGCACGAGCGGCAGAGTGTACCCGATGTGCTGGGTATCCGTTTTCCAAGAAAAGAGTTGTCATCTTCGCAAGGCTCCGCTCGCATGAAATAGTATCGGAGGAGACTCGTGCTGCTCTCCTCATTTGGGATGTTAAAACGGCCTTTTTAGTAGCCATCGGGTGGGCCGAATCATAGTGCAAGATGATGGGGGCTGCCATAGGTTTAAAGTACAGTTCGGTGGTGTAGCTCCCATCAGCCTGAACTACAAACAACGTATCAAGGAAAGGAATCGAACTGCTATGACCAGTGTGTTCTAAGGTGAACTTGATGCTGGAGTGTTGTTGGTTAATTTCTGCAAAGAAGTCGAGCAGAGAGGCCAAGCCATGTGTCCAAACACCAAAAATATCGTCTATATACCTCATGTAGAGAGCTGGTTTCAAATCATACGAAGCTAAGAAGATCGACTCAAGGCGGTGCATAAAAGCAATCGCTAAAGGAGGTGCACATCGGTTACCCATAGCCACTCCTTTTGTTTGCTTGTACATTGAGTTACCGAAACGTATGAGGTTATTGCTGAAAATATGTGTTAGTAATTTCACACAGTCCTGTACCCCAATCCCGAAAAGACAAATGTCATCCAGATTGTCCTCGATTAGACGAATCACAGCATCTATTCCCTCCTTTATCGGAATGCTGCCATATAGATTTTTCACGTCCATGGTGAAAACAATACTGCCTTCCGGAAGTTTGGTAGGGAACGTTTCTTTCACCCTCTGTAGGTACGACTCCGTGTTTGTCAGATGGGCGGGAACCAACGTTTGAATTTTATCTGTATCTGTGACCAGAATTGCTCAAAACCAAGATTAACTTGTCTGGGGGTCACCACTCGCCGACACTATAGGGCGCAGTGGACATTCCTCTCCACCGCAAACCATAGATCGCCCTTTCTACTTTTTCTTTTTTTCCAAAGAAGTACGATTTTCTTTTTATACTAACGCAAAATTGGGGCCTTCACGGTACGGACACCAACGGCGATGGCACTGAACAATATCGTACAAATCGCACGTCTAATCTAAGTAAGTTACCTCTAGACTCAGATATATTGGGATTGCTTGACAAAGGCCCCAATTTTGCGTTAGCTCAAAAAGTAGATCGTAGCTGCTTGGAAAAGGCAGAATCAGGCGTAGAAAGGGCGATCTATGGTTTGCGGTGGAGGAATGTGAGGGAGACAAAACAGCAAACTGTACCTCAGGTACCGCGGGAAGGCTTATCACAAAGCACCTCTAGCACAGGTCATTCAAAGCTTCGCCCCATGTTTCCCGACACTCCTGCATACCAACCACCGAGAGCCACAACTCAATTAGAATCTGAGTTGAAAGATTTAAAAACAAAAGTTATAAAAGCATATAAATATCACAACAAAGCATCGAACAAAAGGTCGGACAATTATGCGAAACAGAGGGAAGTACTTCGGGAAATGAAAAACAACGATAATGTAATAGTAAAGCCGTCAGATAAATGCAAAGGATTCGTCGTGCTAAACAAAACGGATTACATTGAAAAGGCCAGTAAAATAACGGACGATTATCAGAGCATTTCTTCCCAACCAAACCCTACCAAACGTCTCGAAATTGAAACATGTACTATTATCAAGGAAACTTTATCAGGGAAGTTACATAAAGACATAGTGTTATCTCTCCTTCCTCATTCCAGCCGCACAGCGGAATTATACGGGCTCCCCAAAACCACAAACTAGAGGTTCCACTGCGCCCTATAGTGTCGGCGAGTGGTGACCCCCTAGACAAGTTATCTTGGTTCTTGAGCAAGATTCTGGTCCAGATACTAGCGTTGGTTCCCGCCCATCTGACAAACACGGAGTCGTACCTACAGAGGGTGAAAGAAACGTTCCCTACCAAACTTCCGGAAGGCAGTATTGTTTTCACCATGGACGTGAAAAATCTATATGGCAGCATTCCGATAAAGGAGGGAATAGATGCTGTGATTCGTCTAATCGAGGACAATCTGGATGACATTTGTCTTTTTCGGGATTGGGGTACAGGACTGTGTGAAATTACTAACACATATTTTCAGCAATAACCTCATACGTTTCGGTAACTCAATGTACAAGCAAACAAAAGGAGTGGCTATGGGTAACCGATGTGCACCTCCTTTAGCGATTGCTTTTATGCACCGCCTTGAGTCGATCTTCTTAGCTTCGTATGATTTGAAACCAGCTCTCTACATGAGGTATATAGACGATATTTTTGGTGTTTGGACACATGGCTTGGCCTCTCTGCTCGACTTCTTTGCAGAAATTAACCAACAACACTCCAGCATCAAGTTCACCTTAGAACACACTGGTCATAGCAGTTCGATTCCTTTCCTTGATACGTTGTTTGTAGTTCAGGCTGATGGGAGCTACACCACCGAACTGTACTTTAAACCTATGGCAGCCCCCATCATCTTGCACTATGATTCGGCCCACCCGATGGCTACTAAAAAGGCCGTTTTAACATCCCAAATGAGGAGAGCAGCACGAGTCTCCTCCGATACTATTTCATGCGAGCGGAGCCTTGCGAAGATGACAACTCTTTTCCTGGAAAACGGATACCCAGCACATCGGGTACACTCCGCCGCTCGTGCTGTTCACCCTCACAACAGGAGTAGGATAAGTGGGCAACGTCGGCATCGAGCGGGTAGTAATCCCAACTATGTTTACATGAGACTTCCATTTGTCGATGACCAACTATGTCGACAGGTAAACGCAGCCATCCGTTCGTCTCATCTAAACCATGTTAGGGTAGCCTGGACTAGCGGACCTACGCTGAAATCTTACCTGGTCCGCTCAGCCCTGGAAATTCCGCCATGCCCTGCTGGTAGAAGAACGTGCCACACCTGCATCAACGGGCTCAAAGGTAGATGCACGCGAAAAAACGTAGTTTATAAAATAACGTGCAACCGCTGTCTTGGAATATTTTATGTCGGTGAAACCAAACGTAGTATCAGGGATAGGTACAATGAGCACTTGGGAGATGCCAGACTTCGAAGAGCATACACACCTTTAGGCGAACACATGATCGACAAACATTATAACATGGAACACAGCGACACTAACACAAACTTCAAAGTAGAAATTCTAGCAACAGCCAGGGACAACGCTGATCTAAAGGTCCTCGAATCTCTACACATACGTAATCTACGGCCGCAACTAAACACGCAAACGACGTCTTGGTATATCACTTAAATTACATAAACATAAATTATATTCTATGTATTACGCGTTATATTGGATCTATGTCTATATATGTGCGTGAGTGTATGTATCGATATGTATGTGGACCATCGGCTCGGGCTTCCTCAGAGGATTCTATCTTGACCTAGTTTGTTTCTGGTTTGGAGTTTCTTTAAGTGTCTGCACCACTGAGGAGGCTTTTCTGCATTCCACGTGTCTTTGCACGCTTTTTTTCTCGCGTGCTTTTTTTTTTTCAATTGCTTAACTTGACATTTTTATATCACTCCTGACGATGGCCCCTGGCCGAAACGTTGAGTACCTAATAAAGTATAATCCTTAACGTTACTTTTGATGTCAACTCAGCACCTCCTGGTATATTGAAGGTCGTATGCTTTCTTTACACGCAATGTCTAAAACCCAGGAGCATCTAAGAGCCATTCTTCGTTGTATTAAAAATTTTTTTTTTTTTTTTTTTTTTTTTTTTTTTTTTTTTTTTTTTTTTTTTTTTTTTTTTTTTTTTTTTTTATTTTTTTTATTATAAAAAACAATTTTTTTTTTTTTTTTTTTTTTTTTTTTTTAATTTATTTTTAATAAAAAATAAAATTATATTTTTTTTTTTGGGGGGGGGTTTTTTTTTGTTTTTTTTTTTTTTTTTTTTTTTTTTTTTTTTTATTTTTTTTGGGCCCCCTTTTTTTTTTTTTTAATTTTTTTTTTTTAAAATTTTTACATTTTTTTCTTTTTGGTGAGGGAAAAAACCAAGGGAAAAAAAAAAATCGTTTTAATTGTAGGCGAGTTCTATTACTATAAGTATCTAAAACATCCATAATTGGAACTTAAACATCGAGCTTCCGTGTTTAGCTTCCGGCCGGTGCTGGTGTGACCTCGTTTCCTAAGCACGAGCAAAGCCAAAGGTCTGAGTTCAGCTGCCAGAACGGCAATGTCAAGGTGAGCGGCCAGAGTATTCAGCTTTTGGGTGTTGTAGCATTGCAGCGACGTACCCCAGAACGACCGAACAAACGCGAGCATACAACTTAATCCCATCTTAGTTTCATTCACAAGGTTCCAGCCTGAATCGTTTTATACGGAATCGATTTTCCATGGGCGCTAAATGACCTCGTAGTCGGCGCGCCCTTAAGCCCAAATAACTAACTAAGGAATCGATTTTCCGATTGCGTACGCATCCATTGAGGTTGTTTCACAACAGTTTCTGCAACGAGGAATATGATGCTTGCTGTCCATGTGTTATAGATAAGTTTTTAAAATATAGACAGTTGTAATCCATGTGTTATAGATACGGTGGACAATTGAAATGTATCATTAGACGTTTTTTAAAGCATACCTTATGCCATGACACATACTTTCCTTAAATACCTAAAATATTGCAGTTATTGTATTTGTTTGCAAAATGTCGCAGGGCTGTTGGAATGTACCAAGAAGCATTTCAACATCCTTGCAACTCTGAGGGGATACAACTTATTAAGCGTCGTTCGTGATCCGTCCACGAGGCGTGTCACTGACCAATATCCCGGGCTAGGCTTAGTGGACGGGTGGTCTAGGGGTAAGATGCTCATCTCACAATCGAAAGATTGTGGGTTCGAGTCTCACCTGTCGCTACTCTTCGCCCGCGACCAATCGGCGTGAGAGAGTGGCGACGCTATATGACTCAACGGTCGACGTGTCGTACAAACCAATAACCAACCAACCAACCGGGCTGGGCTTGGTAATGCCCCGTTCATGAACAGACAGTTCGGTTGGTGACTGGCCGGTCTCTTTCACCGAACGGTCAGCTGTCGAACGTCGAGGTTTAAAACTACGGCCCAGGCAGCCGAGTCTTGTTGAATCCTGTGTACGCGCTGAAGAAAACCGGCGTTTTGTACGACAACATGTATTTCTAAATTCGTACTCAGCTGAACACGGGAGGCCCCCCAGCACATGTGCTGTGCTGGGTGCACATTGTTAATTGTTTATAGTTGTTGACAGTTCATCAGAACGCGTTTTGTCCTGCTACACAACGATCAATTTCGACGCGCTTCGTGCTGGACGACCGTGCAGAGTGCGCGTCTTCTCGCATTTTCTCAGTGATTCACACGACATGAACGCCCGCGGTCTTCACGTCTTCACCAGCTGCTGAGCCGCGGGCAGGCCGGAGCCTCCGCGTCAGCCAACCACGCTGCGCCGAGCCTCAGTCCGGCGCCAGCTGAACTTTCGGCGGCGAACATCATGAGGGCGGAGCGTCGCCGGCGGACGGAGAGACATCTGCAAATGGAGCCACACGCCGTCGAACGCCAATCACGGTGGTTAGCCTGTGCACGTTTCGAGCAGGTTTTGGTGATCGTGTGATGGAAAGCTACAACTCACAGCTCTGTTCTTTGAGTGTTTTTCAGCTGCCGTCGTAACCGCCATTCCCTGGAATTAAGCGTTGCCTGGACCAGTTGGTGTCATGGTCAATAGTCGTCCCATAGGAGGAATATTATTATTATCATAGTAAATATCGTAGTTTAAAGTACAGTATCTTACTGAGCGTCACAAAAAACAGCTGTTTTATTCTCATCTGATCCAAACCTTCCGTAGGGGTTTACAGACATTATTGTAAGGGCTCGTTAATGCCTGGGATGATAATTCATGACGCATTGGAGGGGCTGGCCCATGGTTCAGTCTTGCCGATAACTAATGGAGAGGCTGTACCCAACATTGGAGGAGCCTTACTTTCTCCGGGACGCGAACCCTAGCTTTGCCCAAGAACAGCATGGCTTAACCTTCTCCGATCACGGCATCCATTGTGAAGGACGCGAATCTTAGATGTGCCCCAGAACAGGGTGTCTTAACCTTCTCCGACCTCAGCATCCCTTGTGAAGGACGCGAACCTTAGCTGTGCCCAAGAACAGCGCGTCTTAACATCCGACCTCAGCATCCCTTGTGCGATCCTGGCAGAGTGGCATCCCCTCCATCTGGTTGGACTAGTGTCTGCACTACAGTTGCTACACTACACTACAAAACAAATAATGGGACCCATATGTACAATTTATAGTTAGCCAATCAAATCTTGCAAACGCTAGCAGCTAAATATTGGATGCTTAGGCCCAAACATCTGTTAATATTAGCATTATTCCTTAAAGGCGTAAGCAAGTACAGCCTTGTCAAAAAGTATCCAACTGATGTTTGGTACGCCTGCTGGGAACACTGATGTGACGCCTCGTGTGTACCGGCTGCCTAACGGCGCAGCATGCGTTTGGTTAACGCACCTGACGTATCATACTACACATGACAGAAGCCCTTTTCCAGCACCCCTTAAGCTCTATTTGAGCACCCCAGGTTAAGAAACGCTGCTCTGGAATGTGTGTGACTTCTAGATATCCAAAAAATTAACCTCAGTTCCCTCCACTAAATCCAAGGCTGCAGTAGAAGAACGACAAACCACTTGAAAGTGTGCGAAATCGAATACCAATCGAGTCAAGTTGTCGTAAACTCCGAGTAGCCAGCGAAAACCAGTCGGGCACACCGTATGTATTACCGAAGTATATTGCCACTTCCGACCGCATGTTGTCGCTGTTCGCGCCGTCTGGATGTTTGTCGAGACCACTAACCTGTAACTATGTCACCTGTTGCGGATTATACCCAAGTGCCGAGCCCTCTTACCACATGGCCATACTCCCCACTTACCATCTACAGCAGGGACAGTGAGCGGACGCGACTATGATGCCGACAGGGCGTCCTTGATGCCCTGCACGATCCGGTTCATCTTCTCAGGCGTATCGACATAGCCGTGTCCGTTCTGGGCTCACGTTCTTTGTTAGGTGGTCCGCATGGCAAGGAATCGCAGGTACAGACGAGGTGGGTGGCGCATTATCGAGGGAGGCCGAAGGGTTTCAGTTCTGTCCAATGCATGAGAAACGGTGGTGCTCGGCATTCAGTGCATGACATATTTCATGTATGAAAAGGGTGTGCAATGGGAGGGGGGGGGGGTATTGGTTTTACGACACATCGACCGTTGAGTCATGTAGCGTGGCCAATCTCTCACGCCGATTGACCGCGGGCGAAGAGCAGCGACAGGTGAGACTCGAACCCACAACCTTTCGATTGTGAGACGTGTAACTTACCCCTAGACTACTCGTCCCCGGGTGTGCAATGGGACGCACACACCACCGAACGGGTGACGGCTCGAGGCCATTCAGTTAGCTAAGTCACAACGTAACAGATGCCACATCTATGCCATCAGCTATTGCAAACACCATCGCTAGCTCCAGGAAAGTGTTCACAGCAGGGGTGTCGATGGAAAGCTAATGATAGCGAGTCGTTAACATTCTCTCATCACGCCATGACTTATTTAATTTTAATGTTCTTGGAAAATAGTGCTTACACGATTGGGGAAGAAATAAAGTGTTCCCTGACGTTTGATTATGCAAAGGAACGCGGCACTGTGCACCGCACCACCAACTATTCAGTATGCTATAGTATGCTAGTATGCTATTCAGTATGCTCCGGCTGCACCTATAATCAACTGGCATGATCACGAGCAGCGCTCTACGCCTACATACCTTCTTAGAGTGCAGCAGCTTCCCTCCGACTATCTGCACCTCAAAATACCCGGTGACGTTTGGAGTGGCATGACTGGTCTGTGAAGAGGCCAGTAAGCATAAGGGTCTGGTTCTGCCATGATCAGGGGCGGATCCAAGCATAAGGCCACAGGGGGCATGTGCCTCCCCCATGGAGAGGCGGCCCCCCTCTGAAAATTATCCTCTTAGTGACGCTCCTCTGGAGAATTGGTGCCTCTCCAGTCTCTAGACGAGTGCCGCCTCCTCATCAGACATGAACACTCCTGGATCCACCCCTGGTTACAATCGGTGACATTATTCTCCCGTAAGTGGTAGTCGTAAGTGCCGTAAGTCACAGTATATTGCAAGCTGCGCCCTAATACTGCAGCCCGGAATTTTCCCCTGGTACCTCTTGACGTCCCTTGGGTTGGGAGCTCATTCTATTGCGTTTGGTTTTAAGCTTGAGCTTCGCCATATTAAGGGCGATGTGCGGGAAGGTCTAGAAAGTTTTTCGACATTTACCATTACGTTTATCGACATAATACCTACTCCGCCATGGAGAGATTTATGCTAAACTTATCGCATCCCTCCACGTCTAATGTGTGGGGTCTGCCAGCCTAAAACGATCGGTTCTGTTTCCTTGTAGAGTTTCACCATCGTGTGATGCTTACGATGTCCAGCTCACTGGGGAAGGCATCCTCCAGTTCCGCTGCGAGGCGGCGGAACTTCGGGGTGTACCCTCACGCACCGCTGAAAGCGAGAATTCCAGCGGTCATTTTAACAACATTCACACAGGGCTTGATTTGACATGTTAACTGCGAGGGCCGTGGTCCCCAATAAGTGACCATTATCCCAAGCCAAGTCGCACTTCCCACTGCTTAAGCACACAGGCGTAGGAACCGGGGGACAGGGGGACAGCAACTCACTTCTCACTTTTAGGCGAGATTAGCATTGACCCAAGGGCAGGGGTGGAACTTTGTATACGTTTGAGAAGGCCCCACACCCCGAAGAAACTGGTTCCTGAAAGAAAAGAATGCAACAAAAAAGAAAGGGAACATATTCCTGGAAGCCTCTGCTTCAGGCCTGGTGTCAGCAATGGCGGCAGGATACTCAGCAGCGCAGACGGTGCCAGTGGGCGCGGTGTCTCCGGACACCAGTACGCTGGCCACACCACATAATATAGTGGCGATCAGTCGCCTAAAAGCCGTCCTGAGTGATAGATCACCAGAGTGAACGGGCGGACGTCACTAGTTCCAGGGCAATCGGCGGGGCCATCAGCAGGGCCATCGGAGGGGCCATCGGCGGGACTATCAGCGGGGCCATCGGTGCGACCATCGGCGAGGTCAACGGCAGGGCTATCGGCGGGACCATCGGCGGGGCTATCGGCGGGACCATCGGCGGGGCTATCGGCGGGACCATTGGCGGGACCATCGGCGGGGCTATCGGCGGGGCCGTCGGCGCTTCCGCTCCGATCGCAGCCAGCAGTTTTATGCTTTTTTTTCTGCATGCCCATTTTCACTTGACATCGACGGGGGGGGGCAAAATCACTATTGGAGGGACAACATTTAACATTGGGGGAGGACATGCCCCCAAAAGTATTTTAAAAAAAGAAGAACATCCATGTCCACCACTAACAGGCTGAACATCAATTTTATGCCTATTTTTTATGTTTGGTTAGGAAAACATCATCAACATGCAACACACAACACACAACAGACCACGGTTCAACCGCGCTTCATCTTAACCCGGTCGCGATTGCTCAACTAGCCCCATACGTACCTCACTTGAAATAAAATATTGCTGCCCAACTCCTGAACATCCCACGTCAAAGTGGTTTGGATTGGTTTCAAGATAAAACATGTCTGTAATTGTGTGCTATGTTCCGAAACCGATGTGTTACGAATTAAGGAAAAGAAGAGATTTTCCAAGTCGAAGAAAAATTTCCTCAGACCTTAAAGCACATTTTTATGCATGGCTCACCAGATATCTACCGCTCCGGCCACCGTCCAACCAAAAATGGAGACTCTTCGAAATGTCGGCAGGTGGCGTGTAAGTTCTCATACCACCATAGGAGGTGAAATAGGGGTGGCTCAACTTACCTGGAGCTTCAACTGGTCTCACTTTCCCCTACTACTTATAATATCGCCAGGACTACAATCCCCTGCAAACTTCTCCAACTAACCGGTTGGATCAACGAGTGCAGAACATGGTAGACGTTCCACTGGTTATGTAGGTAGGTACTCACCAGTAAATGATGTGGATCTTCAATTTGCCCATGCTTAATATGAACTACCTGCCTGGCATACACGTCTCTGTAAGCGATAACGTGATCGCCGAGTTTGAATTCAATGAACTAACGGAGCTGGGAGCTCAAATGCTTCCAGGAAACCCTGTGTCTATTTGGACGCCACAACTGGGAGCTTCCCAGTTATCGCGTCGAAATAGGTTTTTCCCCGCACATTTGAAGTCACGTGAGAATACACTAACAGTACTCCAAAATAGCCGATTAAAATTCAAAATATCGCTCAAGGAACGCCGAAGATTCGTCGCCATGAAAGCAAAGCGAAACGAATTAAAACCTAGGGGGGGCGGATAGATTGAGGGACAGTGGCTTGGTGATCAGGAATTTGTTGTGCAGAAAAACCATATGCAGGTAGGTATGTGTACTTGTGCATGTGTGTGTGCATATGCAAGTGAGTATATTGGCACGTTTGGACATATACTGGTGTAGGTGTGTGCTACATCGCAGGGATCCATCTTCTCCTTTTCCCCTTATAACACATTTCACTATGTGGCCCCATGAGTTCCTTGGTGTTATTAGCTTGCTACCTAGCTGGGGTACTCCTGAGGCTACTTCTACTAATTCTCGGTGGGTGACCTATCCGTTGCAAATAAAAATGGTCAAGAAGGACGCAATTATTTGTACTAAACTAGTTACGACGAATGATGACATATGTATTGGTATCCTGAGGAAATCCTAAGCTGACTGTCCTAACTTTTGGAAAGCTGTCTCTTATAGGAAAACCCAACATCAATCGAGCTTGTAAGTGTAGCGTGTATAGAGCGTTTAACCAAATAGGATGGGCTGTTCCGTAGGAAACAGGAGTCGAAACTAGGGGACAAAAGGAAAAATAATAAAAAGAAGTCCAGAGGCGTACCTAGAATGTACTCAACTAGGGCCGATCAATAGGGTGACCATGATTTTTATAAGAATAGGGTCTGATCATACTCCTGCCTCCAAAAAAAAACTCGGACTTCGTAGACTTCGTTTGAGCGTTCGAGGCATTTCAACTGTTCATTTTTCACGCTGAAGAACATTGTTCTTATTCCCGAATGTGAGGGTTCGGACGCTTCCCCACCCCAACCCACACCACCCCCACCCCTTGGTGCGCCTATGATTTCCTCCATGCAACTTAAATTGCGTAAGATGCGGTAGTGCCGTCGGTAGGGCGTTGAACTCTTGAATGTAAGATCGTGGGTTCGAATCCCACAACTGGCCAGATTGCCGGGTCCACCCTTGACCAATCGGTGTTAAAGAGTGGCGACACCAGAGGCTCCCCTCCGCCACCTGGTCGACCAAAAATACACTACATCAAACCAGAAATGTTGAGATTTTCACCACGCCAAACCCTACATTTTCAGCTTTCTATATTTTCGCGCCGAAAGCTTTCTGTTTCATACATTTTCTTGGTCGGGCCCCTCAGGAAAATCCCGGCTGCACTACTGTGTGACCCTATGTGACCTAGCAGTTGAACGCGCCGTAAATGAGCTCAAGGTTCTTCTGTAGCTGCCTAAGGGGCTAATTTGACTAATCAAATCCACTTTTCTGGGCGCCGGTTTCCCTTTGCTGGTGGATTATGTATGTACAGTTCATTTTTCGAAGTGCCGAAGACGTCTCAGATGGTGACGGCACACAGGACTGCGTCAGTGTGCAAGGCGACACAATTTCGCTGTGTTATGGTCGGGCGGCAATGATTAACGCCAGACCCGACAGTTACATGTGGCGTGAAAATCAGCTGGTCGGCCGTCAGACCCGAGCGCAGCGCCGCTCAGGCTGGCGATCCGATGCCGGGTCGAGGTAGGCCATGTGTGGGAAATGCTGCTGGGTCGGGTCGGGTCATCATGTGCTTTACGTGTTACATTTTGGACCATTTGTATGTTGAACTGGTATTGATTCGTTTTTGTCTCTTCAACACTGCGTGCTATACATTATGGACCTTGTGCTCGGCAAATTTTATCATAATTCGGGATATTTATTAAATGTCTCACTCATTTTTATTGTCACACAAGGGACTTGCAACAATTATTTGCCAGTGGTCAATAATAGCTGCAGTTCGCTGAATTAAGGCCTGAGCGATTCTGAGATACACGACACTGTGTTTGTATAGACGACGCCCCCTCCCGGCGCCACATATGGTATCTGACTCGAGGTGACGCCCCTTGACAGCTGGTGTCTGCACATAGGAGCGCTTCCGTGTGAAGACGGCGAAATTTTGCTCGTATAATCGGTCGATAATGATGAACGCCAGGCACCACAGTTAAATACGGCGTGAAAATCAGCGGACCCATACTGCAGCACGCGGCTCAGGCTGGTGTCCAGGGCGGGGCTCGGAGCGGCCGGTGTGCGGGGCAGTACTGCTAGGTAGTCAGGTCATTGTGTGTCAGGTCATCGTGGTGCAGGTGCCCTACAGGTGTCCCAAATCAAGTGCGCCTTTAGTTAGCTAGTTATTTTGGGCTTCAGGGTGCATCGGCCACCGTAGCCATGTGGCGCCCATGGCGTCTTGATGATGTCTGTGATGCGCCTTTGGAACGGATTTGGGAGGCCGGAATGTGATCCCATGGGCGCTCCTCGTTTATCGAAGGGCGCCTGGAAGGTGGTTTCGATTCGCTACGCAGACATTGTATTGTGTTGTATTGTATTGCATTGCTCAAGGACGTCCCAGACATTGTAATGGAGCCTCGCCGACGTCTCCAAGGTGTCCTCAGAAAGCTTCCCCATGGCGCCCTTTGGGTGTGTGCGGCGCAGTTAGAACATCTGAGGCGCTCAAAATGCATGATAAACGTCCTATATGTGCCCCGACGGCAGTCTATGGACGATTTATGGGCGCATATAAGGCGTCAATGTGGCGCGTTTAAATTTCGGAGCACCAGAAAGAAGTCATGTGGGCTGAGGTGGGCTACGGTTTCCTGAGGTCAGCTAAAAGACTGTCTGAGCATTGAAAAAAACAAGGACGCGATGCAGGCGCCATGGTCTTTTATTAGGGGCTGCCCCTTGGTCGTATCTGTTTGCACTCGGCGCCCCTTGCCAAAGCATCCCACCGACTTTGGGTTCACTGCTACGTCCCTGAGTGGTGGTTAACGTGTGTTAAAGTGGCGGAGGTGGTTGAAACCTAACCAATCTATACTGGGTATGTCGGACCGAGCTGCCTTCAGAGTAGTCCGAAAGTTTTATATTTACATTTTTGAACAAGCGAAAACAGACCCTCTTGAAAAGAGTGCGCGCAACCCGAAGACCTCCAAAGCTGCGAGGTTGGTTGGGCTCCATTTGCAGAGTCTGCTCCATCCATGGCCATTACCGGACTACAGTGGCGCAGCCAGGATTTTCCTAAGAGGAGGCCCGACCTAAATAATGTGACTAAATATAAAAAGCTTGCGGCGCGCGAGGCGCGATGGAAATTTGGGGTTTTGCGTGGTGAAAATTTCAACATTTTTGGCTTGCTCTAGTGTACTTTTGTGTGCTAAGAGAGGGGGCCTGACCTCAGTCCCCATCTGGCTGAGGCCTGGCTATGCAACTGTGCAACATCAACCATTTTTCAGTTAGTTGGGCTCCATTTGTAGGATCTTCTCTATCCATGGCTAACGCCTAGCTACAGAACTGTACCACACCAGCCATATTTAGCAACACTTGCCTGAGAGACAGTTGTCGAGATCCTAAGGCCCCACGTGGTATTTTCTACTGTCTCCGCTCATTTGCAGGCGACACCGTGTTAAATAATATTCAGGGGAAGCTTCTGATGTAACTGTAAGTGAACAACTCACGTAGCCTAAACACCCACGACCAAACATCGAGAAGTATCGGCACTTCGATGGCTTCTATCTGGGCCAGACCCAGGGAGCACGGCAGAACATATTCAAGGCAGCCATATACGGGTATCGTGATCCGCACTGGTCCCTGCCTAATAATGCGTCTCAGTCTACCTAAAAATCTCAACTTTGCCAGGTGCAGACCGAATGTTTCCTACCCACCTACAGCTACGCATGCAAAATCTAACGTTTAACAATATTGTAATGCACTATCTGATCTCGAATATCGTCAATGGGAGGGGGCGTAATTTTGAGGGGTGTCACAGAGTAAGAAAATTTGATGTGGTGCACATTGATGGGGCTCGGTGTCCCTGGATGGGAACTTTTGTTTTGTATTCGGAGAGCAGCCTTCGGTTCGCAAATTCAAGACACTCGAGCAGCCTGGAAGAGCGTCATTCGGGTCCTAAAGGAGGGCGACGATCCGCGATCACTCCCTTCGCCTCTCCCTGGTTCCGCCCCAGTTGTAGTGTATGCCATCATCTGTTGTATCCATGGCACCACAGTATGCATCCAAGATTCATCAGGGACCATTGGCGCACGTCACTGCGGGAAGCAAATGTGCGTGTGGGGGCGTCAGACAGTTCCATTCGCTCCCATTTGTGCGCGTTAGCTGTCATTGGGGAGCATGCACGGCCCGACCCCCTTACGATGAAACCCATGGCGACGAACCAACCTGGGAAGTGTCGCCGTCCAGTGGACCGGCACTCCCGGCTGGGGGATAAGCACGATGGCCGCTCGGTATATTTGGCAATGCTTCAGTCCGGACGCCACCATCAATGTATTCCAATAACAATATTATGCGCGTTGGTCACATTTAGCTTCAGTACTGTTAGGCTCAAGATACCGATTCACCATCCATTCCTACACGGCAGTAGACGCGTGTCAATGTCGGCACAGACCGGCGCCTCGCGGCGCGGGGCCGATCGTCGGGCGACCGTCGCGCCACCTATTTCCGACCGCCGGCTCCCAGCAACGGGCTTGGCCGGAAGCCATCATACGGGGCGCCACCGTCGCGACGATCGGCCGCGCGGCCGCGGAGGCGGTTCGTGCCGGATCATCTGACTTCGATATGCAAGTTCTGACTGGCCATTTGACTGTGGTGCGTCTTCGGCGACCATTGAGGCAGTGGGGACCCTGGGTCTGACGCGGACAGTGTCGTCACGAGGATTCGGGAGTCGCGCTGAGCTACGATACTCATTTTAGGTAGTTCGGCCTGATGACTACATGATATTATCTAATGCCTTCCGAACCAGTCGGTGTCGCATGCTCGCGCATGCATCAGGCAGGGGCGGATCCATACATTTTCGGGGACACAAAGTTCCTGGAGGGGCGCCTCCGGCTGCATCTGTCCTTGTATCCGTCCCCGACATTGGGATGCACACACATATACACGGTAAATCTTAGTAGGTGTCAGCGGTGTTAATATGAATGGCACACGATGATTCAATGAGCCGTCTACTCGAACTCCATGAACGGTATCCCGAAATACAGACAGTACACGCAGCGAACTACTACACTACACACAGCGAACTACTTCCAGCACATGCAGCCACGAGTTGCACTTCCGCATGGCGGCCGCAGGGAACACGAGCTTCTGAAGGGCCTTCACACTACATTCCTCCACACTGACCTCACTCGCTACAGTCGCACCTGCACACGGCGATCGCAGGGCAGGAAGGCGCGCCTCCACCCCACATCACCGTCCCCTGCCGGTGACGACGCGCTTGACCAGGGCTCTAGCAGTCGCCCGCCGCGCCGACCGTGTCGAGCAGCGTCTGCACTGAGGGCCGGTCCTGTGGGTTGTCGCTGCAGTGCACCAGTGTCAGTCGGCCGCGCGCGTCCACCACGAAGTCGCCGCCCATCTGGTGCGGGTCGTCGTCGTCGCTGTAGGCCTTGGGGAGCGGCCGGCCCGCCGCCTTCTGACTGCCGTAGTACTGCAGGGTGCTGTGCTGCCACACCTGGCGGTAGACAGAGGAAACATGGACGTACGGTTCCGGCGGAGCTCGGGAGCCTACCACGCCTGGCGGCAAACAAAATAAACATGGTCATGCTGGTCCGGCAGAGCTCAGGAGCATACCACATCTGGCAGCTAACAAAGTGAATGTGGGCGTTCGTTTACGGTGGTGAACGGTAGTCTACCGCACCAGCACCAATCATCATCGCATATCATTATCTCGCCTTTGTGGTTAGAAGCCTGTCTGTCCATAATAGCCATAAACCCAGACTGTCCATAATAGCCACTATACGTGGAGTGCATGTATTGTGAAATAAATAAATAAAAAGAAGCGTTCTAGAACGTCACTGATGCGCACGTACGTAAGTTCTTGGCCATTTCGGTTTCGTTTATTTGAATTAAAGTCTCCTCGGTCGGCTCTGGCCATTTCCAGAGTGTGGGGATCGGGGTGGAGGAAGAAGGACCTAGGGTTTTGTATGACGCATTCCACTGCTCGCCCACAAAGCGTTGCCAGCCTCTCACGCCGATTGGTCGCGGGTGGACTCGGTAATCTCACCAGTTGTGGGATTCGAATTCACGACCTTTCAATCAAGAACCCAACGTCATACCGACCGAGCTACCGCGACCCCATGGAATGGAGGAGACGGAGTAAATATTGCGGAGATAGAGATGGTTAGGGTGGGGTATGGGGGACAGGATTAGTGGACGAGGCGTGCTGACCATTTCTAAGATCTCACCGATTAACGCTAACGCTCTATTATCGTCCGCTGGAGTTGTCCAGTTGTAGCCACCCGTGACAAGATGTTCGTGCGATTCGTTCGGCCAGCAGCCACCGAATGCATGCGCACCTTGGCTATGGACGGCGCCAGACCGAAGGCTTTGTACAGCTGACGACCGGAGTCCAGCAACAGTGGAAATTGGCAGCCTGTGTCAGCCAGCCATCGCAGCGCCCCCTCCCGACAGCCGAACGAAACCACGAGCACAGAGCAGCTCAGACGGGAAAACTCTGCCTGCACATGGAACAGAACACGAGACCACGGTAAAGAGCGCGTCATTCGGGCGGGTGTTTGGTGGGCCACACAGTATGGAGTACCTCACTGAATAACATGCAGCCCAGTCAGTATACAGAGCTGGCCGGTGCAGGACAACACACTGGCCCGTACATTTCGTGGCGTGACGGCGATGGAAAAAAACAGACAACGGTGTAGAAGTTGAGAACACAATACAAAAAAAAATCATGTGTGGAGTGACGCAGGCTAAGTTCTGGCATCAGAAACATCAGAAGCAGCAGTCCTGGTTGTGTTACACTTGGCCGTCGACGAGTGGTTATTGCCGACTGTTCCCAGCCGAATCTGCCCTCCCACCTGTCGTTATTGCCGACTGTTCCCAGCCGAATCTGCCCCCCCTCACCTGTCGTTATTGCCGACTGTTCCCAGCCGAATCTGCCCTCCCACCTGTCATTATTGCCGGCTGTTCCCTGCCGAATCCGCCCTCCCACCTGTCATTATTGCCGGCTGTTCCCAGCCGAATCTGCCCTCCCACCTGTCATTATTGCCGGCTGTTTCCCAGCCGAATCTGCCCTCCCACCTGTCGTTATTGCCGGCTGTTACCAGCCGAATCTGCCCACCCACCTGTCATTACTGCCGGCTGTTTCCCAGCCGAATCTGCCCTCCCACCTGTCGTTGCTGCAGCTGTGCCACGTGGTCGCGTCATGGCAGTCAGGCGAAGTGGCGCAGCAGCACCAGCAGCCTGGTGCCGGTCCAGTCGTCCAGTCGGCAGCGCCGCCCAGCGGTGGCCTCCTGAAGCTCGAGTTGGCAGGGCGCCGCCGAGAGGAGCGGCGGCGGCCGCCGGCCGGCCGTACCCAGCCGGCCGTCCAGAGCCAGCACGAACCGGTCCCACTCCTCCTGCCGCCGCGGGTCGCAGTCAAGGGTTCGGCTGTTCATCACACAGCGAATGCATTACTTTGGCGCTGTTCGAAGGCCGGGCAGCCGACTGGTTCCAAACTTCCGACTGCAGTAAACAGGTTTTTTTAAAAATTGAACCTTACACTTTTCCCTAATTCCAACATGAACCTTATTTTATCAGCATAGTTGATTGGTTATTCTGGCACTGGGGGAATGTGCTCCCCCCCTTCCCCCCACGGGAAGGTGGCACCCCTCCGGCCGGGAAAAGGCGCCCCTTTGAGAAGGTTCGAGTACACCCCCCCCTGAATTTGTCAGCTAGCGTGCCCCTGGGAATGCTCGTGCCCCCCACGTTTTTCAGCAACAGGCACCCCTCTGAGAGAACGATGCGCTCCTTGGAAAGAGGGGCGCCCCTCCGGAGGCCTCGAGTGCACCCCCTCGATATTTGTCGGCAAGAGGCGCCTCTCAGAGTAAAGGCTACTTTGAACTCCAGGTACTTTGAAGTGGCGCCACTCCGGACATGTGCCCCTCCCCTATGACAATTCCTGGATCCACCCCTGTGTATGGGGGGGGGGGGGGGCAGCATCGGACATTTTGGGTCGATTCTGTCCATGCAATGTCCAATGGCGTAACGCCAAGCGCCGAAATTGTTGAGTGGAATGGTTGAAGAGACGAGTTCCCCTTTCCCCTCTCCCTGTGGTGGAGCCCGTGTGCTCCCTCAAGATGAGGGCGAATTCCTAACGGAAGCGTGAGTGGACCTGGCAGCTGGCATGATATAAAATTGCGCCAAGAGATTGATAGGCAGCCTTTATGCACCAACTCAGACACCTTATTATCAGTTACTTGGCGTTGCCAGGTAACCAGCGGAAGTGCACGCCCTGCAGATCAACACTCGACGGGGGAACGTCCGGAACGGTGAGCACAGTCTATCAACTAACCTGGCGCTGCGCCTCACACCGGACTGTATCCGCACACACGGGCCAGAAACAACACACGGGGCGATGTGGATTGATGGCGGCGGCCGGGTAACACAACACTGCGCGGCGATACTGTGCCACCACCGAACAGACGAGCTCACCGCCAGCCATCTGGCGCGGCTACCTCGGCATCCAGCAGGTGCTCCATCGACGAGAACGTCTCTCGGTTGCCGTGACGACGCGCCAGGTCGTCCAGTTCCGTCCGTGACGTCACACCGCAGCTGCGACAAGGTATTGAAGTGTGAGAGGCGGTGCGGGTGTTGGGCGGTGTCTTGCTGCGGTTCTCCCGCGCCCGCCACCAATATTGTCTCGCCCCATCCAGTGTTCTCATAATTTAACACAGGAATTCATATCGGAGATCTGCTCCCTAATTATGCCTCCCGGCCCAATATAATACTTAATTGGGCAGGGGTCAAACGCCGATAATCCACCCGATTTCACGAGACACGGACTCCGCAACAGGGGGAGGGAGGACTAGTCCTGGGAATACATTTTCCCAAAATGTTAATATTCACCATGCAACTGTCTTGTTGAAGGTGATCTTTGTATGAAAGGGACAGGCTTAACATCCTGTTATCTTCCCAAGTATGTTTGTTTTCCGCGGCCAACTATGACTTAGCTGTGACCTCGCGCAAAGCAATACTCGAGGTACCGGCGCCTGCATATAACTTCTGTAAGAAATTGGGCTGGCCTATTTTGATCCAGAATATCTAGTATTGTACACCACTGGTCCAATGCTAAATGTCTGCTGGAACCGACGGCGGCCACTTTGGTTGGTTATTGGTTTTACGACACGTCGACCGTTGAGTCATGTAGCGTCGCCAATCTCTCACGCCGATTGGTCGCGGGCGAAGAATAGCGACAGGTGAGACTCGAACCCACAACCTTTGGATTGTGAGACGAGCATCTTACCCCTAGACCACTCGTCCCCCACGGCGGCCACTTTAACGCACAGTATTATAGCACAGCGAACATGGCGCACATTACGTTCAACTAAGACGTATGTCAGGCTGTGACTTCGGCGAGATCAAAATCCGAAGACGAGTGTTGACGAATTAAATTATCCACGCGTACTCTTGGGACTGCAACAGGCCACGTCCCCGTCCGACACCACACTGAACCCCACACCCCATGCACTGACGGACGTGTACGGGCGGCCGAGGGGAGAATGTGAAGGGCGTCAGTGTTTGGAGCTCGTCAGGTTCACAGCTGATTTCTTCGCTGTCTGGCTGTTGTTGGGCCAACCTGTCACCGCTCCCCCCTGGCACGAGAGCACCAGCGTGAGTCAGCGTCCGCCAATACTCTGAAGTCCGGCCGTGCTGCTCACTGGACGTTCCCGTGCTGCTCACCAGACGTTCCCGTGCTGCTCCTCGGACGTTCCTGTGCTGGTTACCAGACGTTCCCGTACTACTCACCAGACGTTCCCGTGCTGCTCCTCGGACGTTTCCGTGCAGCTTACCGGACGTTTCCGTGCTGCTCACCGGACGTTCCCGCGTCATGAGAAGTCAACGACAAGAACGTGTCATAGCGCACAGTCGGCCCACGCTCGGCTTCGAATACCTGGTAAAGAGATCCGCGTAGAAGCCGATGAGTGAGCCGAACATGCCGATCTTACTGGTGATGAACTCCTCCAGTGAGACTGAAACACGCACAAAGACTGAAATATAAGGGTCTTACACTCGGGCCAGCTTTGCAGGAAAATGCCAATGTAAATCTCACCGGCGAACTCCAGACACATGATATACCAAAGTGGCGCATCACAATAGAGTTATAGTTAGTTAGTAATTTAGTTGGTTCGTTAGTTAGCTAGCTGATTAGCTTGCGACCGAGATTCTAGAGCGCATCAATGTCCGCGCTGCAATTCTCTTATCTGTGCGATTAAAGGAGATCGCATTTATTTATGACGTGGTTTATCAGCACCAATGCACTTAACATGAGTGATACAAGTTTGCTCGCAGTAGGAGAGAGGGTGGGGGTCCCGCTGCTCAAACGCACAACGAAGAATCAATTATCTTAGTACCGGTGAATAGGCTTAATGGTGTTAATAATGTCGCGTTTGCACTCCATCTACACTAGTGCCTTACAGTGTCTATCCTTGCCCCGTAGATAAAGTTCTCACACACTGCATCACATAATGACTGGCATCACACTACATGAATGGAACCGTAGAAATTCAATCATTCTGTCTACGGAACCGGAAGTTCAGACACTTACTTTTTGTCAGCTCATCATCAACCGCATGCATTGTCAGTTGAAATTTTTGCACCAGCTCCCCTGTTCGATCGGGGACAGCTTGCACGGCCATGACTGAAATGCAGTGGTCAAGTCAGGTCGCAGCATGACTTATATGGAGGTGAATGCCACGCTGCAGTACGGGTGTACCAATTTGGAGATCATGGGGCCAAATCTTCGCAATGAGCCCATCTGAAAGCTTGTCATTGACGACTGTCTGACGCTCAGGTTGTGTAATCACCAAGGTAACACTTTCTGCCTGCCTTGCTCGGCTTATCTTCACCTCGGATCGGAACATGCAGCACCGCTATGTGAAGAAAAGTTGAATTGTGCGAAGTGTCGCAGTGCACTTCAAATATCGAGTCGTTCTCGAAGCTAGTTATTTTACTTCAGAGATCGTTGTATCCACTGACTGATAATTTTACTTAATTGGCGTTTTGAAACGGCTGATAATACTTGTAAAACAAGCCTAAAACCAGCATGAACGTAGAGACAAATCCAAGGGCATAGACGTAGAGACAGAGGGAAGGGGACATGTCGCACCACACTTCTCGGAAGTTTTACCCATTAAGCAGATTAGCGTCGCATGACAGGAAACGACCCAACGCCCGCCAGGCACGTGACATCAGCCTGCCCACCCGGACGGCTGCCACCGCTCGTCATTTCACCACTAGCCGAGATGGGACCGCGGAATCGGCACCAACGCGGTGCGCGTCACAAGGCGAGGCCACTGGTATCCTCGCTTATCTTCCGGTCAATCAGTGATCTGCGCAGGTCAGGTGGCTTCAGCTGTGTCGTGCACCGAATCCGCTGGAGATGTCGAATTTATTCGAAAAGTAAGTGCCAGGACGTGGCTCAAGTTTACGCACATCGAACAGCAAATCATTTGACCTCGCAGCGTGCATGACCCCAGGGTCAGGTCAGGTCAGATCTTCGCAATTAACAAGCATGATGTGCAATGGCTTCTAAAAGCTTGCAAATTCTCCTTTGAGGTTCCCAAACGTAAACGCTAATTTGGAATTCATGCCGTACTAATTCCTAGAATGATGCGTCACATGTTTCACTTTTTTACTTTATTCTCCTTTGTTTCGATTATCGGTTGCATTGAAGCCTAAGTTTAGTCCGTAAAGACTTGACTTTTATCGCTGGTTGGTGTCAGCGATATCAGCTCGGCTGAAAAACACGTACATCGCAAGCATATTTTTTAAAAGGAAAAACTGCTAGCTACCCTTATGCTGTGCCGCTGCCCAGCTGGTACACTGAAAGGCGAGCGTATTTTGCAGAGGTGTATTGGTGGCGACGTCCTCGAGCAGACAGACACCCCTCTCAGGGTCAAACATGCGCAGTCACATACACGTGAGTGTAGCGGCCAATCACAAATTAGTGCCAGACCTAGTACCCACCGTGCGGCAACCTATCATGTGTCAGTGTCGGGCCCAGTCACCCGGCGGCGGTTAGCGCCCGCGGCGGTGGACCACGCTCCGGTCACCGGTCGGCAGGTAGGCTGTGCCGCCAGGCAGGCCGGAAGCGCTCACAGCATCCCCCCTCGGGACTGCTGGCGAATAGGTCCTAGATGTGGTCGTGGCCGGTCCAGTGACCTCCGCTGACGAGTGCCTCGTCTGGGAGGCAAGGGCAGTGGCAGCCGGAACCGAACGCGTCGGAGCGCAGGGACTGGAGAATCTGACGGCGGGGATGGCGTCGCCGTGCCAGACGACCCTCGCGGAGGCGGAAGTGATGGTCGGATGAAGCGAACTCCACAGAACTCGGCCACTGGGCAGCTTGATCAGGTAGTTTCTGTGCGACCCAATGCCTATTACCCAATGCGACCCAATGTTTGCTGGCCTGGTCTTGCGGTCTGACATCCGCCCCGATCTTGAGCGACAGCAGCGCATGTGCAGAGGCATTGTAGTGTTGTCGCGTTCGATGAGGGGTCTTCGCCGCCCTGGAGTCGCATTCATCAGCTTGTCGCTGCCACTCAGCAGCGAACGTGCTGCGATGGGCTGGGACGCAGGAGCGGAAGGGATGGTCGAAGACCACACTGTAAACCAAATCTACCACCCATGGCTTAAAATACCATGCACACGCTAGTGGCATGGCATGCATCAAGTTACTTTGCAATGCAAAGGTTTGTTTAATTATGACAGACGTGTTGTGAATGAGCATTACACGGCCTGTACAAGTACACTGGCATAGTTAATTAATTATATCCGAAGCCATGCCACGTAAATGAGCAAGGCATACATTCATCTAAAGAACACAATTTACAAGCTAAAAGCCACACATTCGTTTTCAACTCGTTTCGAAAATAGCGTGATGAACTTTCCAGCCCACCATCTTTGATACAGCTTCAAAGTGAAGTAGGAGGGATTGCCAGTGCGAACCACAATGGTAATCAGGGGTGTTGTTTTATATACTTTTGAGGTTGGTTGGTTATTGGTTTTACGACACGTCGACCTTTGAGTCATGTAGCGTCGCCAATCTCTCACGCCGATTGGTCGCGGGCGAAGAGTAGCGACAGGTGATACTTTTGAGGTTGCAAGTGCCCTCTCAATATTGGCTTTGTCCCTCCTCAAGTAATTTCAACTTTTAACATGGGACCCTATGGAGTGTGCCTCCCCCCCCCCCCCCAATCCATTTGTATTTCCTGCCTCTTGACTTAATGTATTTTGACTCCAATAATTTTCAGAAATCAACACCCGTGATGGTATTACATTTTGAACTGCAAGTGATGAATGTTGGTGGAGCACGGCATGAGCTATATTCAGCATCATGAAGTAACTGATATATGCAGAATTAGCACGATTCCCAAAAAATTGAAAATTTGGACGGAAAATGGCACCAAGAAGAAATTGATGTCTGCCCATCCTACTTGAAGCTCAATTATGGACTCTCATCTTGCGATATGTACATACCAGTTGTCTTCCTTTCTTAGGGACAAAATAAAATGCATATATCTGGCAAATGAGCATTCTATTGAATTTTAACCAGTCTGGAGTCCCAATATCCTTCTATTCAATGTCATGGTTTTATGTCCCATATGGATTTTTTGGTCGGTTTTATGCCACACACCATCATGAATATAATTTTGGAACACTGTAGGAAAGCCTCACCTACCATGTGCATCCACAATAAGATATTTGGTAATATTATGCTTTAATGTATTCACTAGACAAGTTTTACACATTTGTATTCAATGATGCAAATAAAAGGATTAGGCTTGGTTAGGTTAGGTAAGGTTAGTTAAGTATTTTATCAGAAATCTTTGTTCTAAAAAATCAAATTTTGCACACATATACATGATTCGTTTTCATCCAAAACAGTGTTAGCTAGGCTACATTATATAAATTTCAGTTGGAAAATGTTTGGAGAAAAAAAATTGTTTGGAATTTTTCCAATTTTGTATTATTACAGGGGAGGTTAGGCTAGGTTAGGTTAGGTGATGCTGTTTTCCTTTTTTATATTAATTTGTGTGCTACTGAAAGCCACTTTTTTGGCATTATTTTGTTTTCCAGCTGAAAAGCGACTTTGCAGAGGAGCATAAGTTGTCACTTCATGATAAGCACATGCATAAACATTGCACTGGAAAATAATTCCAAGGATTGAAAAATAACCTATAACACAAATGCACCCATATCTCTCATAGCTTGGTAGGTTATATTCATGTTTCACTGCACAGGAAAATATAATTAATTATAGCATGCTATTGAGAAGGGCATTCCACTCTATAATATGATTCGGCATCAAAGGTGCATTCACCCTGGTGTTGGACAACACTGACCCAGATGACTGATCTTTTATGCCTGATTGAAGTTAAAGATGCTCAATCGTGTTTTGCAACAGCTGCATAACCTTCTCTTGAAGCAAGGTGAAAATCAGTTCTGTGTCAGATATTTAAAATGTGGGCCTACTTGCCACACCAGAATGATTGTAGTAGTGCTAGAGGCCAGAGGCATTACTTGATGCCAGAAGTACTACTTAGATTTGGCACTGTAGGTTGTTCACAGTTATATAACTAAATCACATCGGACTTGAGGTATGTCTGGTATTTTAATTCATCCAAGATATAAGGGGTATCCGGGGGGTATGTGAAGAGGGGGGGGGTATCCGAACACATAAGACATCATTCAATGAATGGCTGTACCGTTTCCTCGGAATGGCGTAACTAATAGTAATTGTACGGTGTTTACGGAATGCAAAAAGTAGCAAGCTATCCATATTTAATCCGTCCAGTTTCGGGGGTGTTGATATGCCCCTCCCCCCGTAAGGTCTTCGCGTATAGTGAAAGAACGGCGCGCGACAGCCCACCGAAATTTGCCATACTTTTTCCCACATCAATTTGGCATGTTGTGTGAAACTTTTGAGGTGAGGTCATATAGGGTCAACAAGTTAGTCAAGGCCAAGTGAAGTCACCTCTAGAAAACTTCAACCGGTCGTCACGCTTTAAAGGATGAAGATATTTTAATTAAACTTTCAGTGTTTGCTTATCTTTATGGAAGAAACAAAACGCACCAGACATTTTTGTATATTTTTTGTCCGTTTTTGATGACATTAGTTTTGCATATTTCACGATTATGACTAAAATCGAAGATTCTGGCTAAAGTAAGCATCTCTTTATCAGAGCAAGTTGACTTCAAAAAACGTTTTGCGGTCAGCTTTACCCATTATAAAACTAAAAATGTATGAAAATTAAAAACTGAAGTTTTAAATTTCTAAAAAGTTTATTTTTGGGTAGGCAAACATTTTAGGGCTATGGTCGATTTCGCCTTCATTTTCTGATCCCAAATTATTTTTGTTTTTAAAATGGCCCCAAAAATGAACTCCCAGAGCCAAAAACACGAAGTCAGTTGGGAAGAAATAGACCACCTAGTGACTTTTGGGGATAATATTTTGGGGGTTGGTTTCCGGCTGAGTTTCCGGCACTACTCGTCGAGCGCTTTCCGATGCGCTCTCTTTCGTTTTCGTGAGACGCTCAGTTGTTGGTTGGTTATTGGTTTTACGACACGTCGACCGTTGAGTCATATAGCGTCGCCTATCTCTCACGCCGATTGGTCGCGGGCGAAGAGTAGCGACAGGTGAGGTTCGAACCCACAATCTTTCGATTGCGAGACGAGCATCTTACCCCTAGACCACTCGTCCCCTGAGACACTCAGTTGGAAAAGTACAGGGGAGCGGGGTTGTATCAACCACCCTTCGAGACGGTACGTGAGGATCTGACCGGAAAGACAGTTTCTTGTAATGGAAATCCTGTAACCGCCCACAAAGAGCAACTTTAAAACACAATTATCTTGTAGTGGTGTTTTGTATTCCGAACACGAAAATGTGGATGTGCTAGATTACAAAGTGTGCTGTTTCCCGAACGCTTTAATGCATAGTGTATATCTCTCACAGAAATGCTTTATTTCATGAAGAAAGCTCATTTTTAGATGTGTGGCAACTTTTCTGATCACAAGCCTTGGTACATTTATTATTGAACGGCTGTGTATGACCTGCAGGTGTTCACAACTCTATAAGTAGATCACATCCGACTTGAGGTAATGCCTGGTATTTTAATGCATCCAAGACAAGAGGGAGTATCCGAGGGGTATGTGAAGAGGGGGCCTCCGAACACAAGACATCATTGAATGAAAGACTGTGCCGCTTCCTCAGAATGACCGAACCAGTAATTGTACGGTGTTTACAAAATCCAAAGATGAACAATCTATCCACATTTAAACAGTTAATTCAACAGTTTAGATGAAAATCCTCGAAACGCTGACAAAGAGTAATTTTAAAACATGCAATTATTCCGTAGTAGTGTTTTGTATTTCGAACACGAAAATGTTGGTCCGCTGGATTACGAACACTAAGTGTGCTGTTTTACGAACACAAATGAATATAGTATATCTATCACGGAAATGTTTTATCTCACGATGAAAGCTCGTTTTTAGGTTTGTGGCAAATTGTATGATCACAAGCCTTCGTACGTTTCTTATTGAATGGCAGCATATGACCTTGGGAGAGGCGGATATAGAAAGTACACCGGGCGTCCGATTTCTATATTTTATTTATAGTTTGTTTTATTGAAGAAGGTGCACCCGATCTGACGGAATAGTCAGGATGGTCCCCCCAATGTGTACTTGTCACATTGGCAATACTTGGAACAGCCTCCCAGTAGAAAATGCATAGTGGGGACAGGGGTGGATCCAGAAATTTAATCGTGGGCTTTCGTCTGGGGGAAAACTATTTCCTCCGTGAGGCGCCACTGCGAATGTCTATGAAGGGATATCTTTTGGAAAAATCGTGTATCCGTACCTCATTGGGGGGAGAGGGACCTGGCATTGGTATTACACATTCCGCCGTATTACTGGTGGTGGGAGCTTGGTTGGCCCTACGTTCACCCTGTTGGCCCCGCATCGCCAATGGACCTAGCTCTTTCATCATACCCCGCAGAGCCCACTCGGAAGTCCGGTGTCGAGTGGAAATCCGTTCAGCACACCCATCGGCGCGAACGCGTATCTTAAATTCTTGCCATTGAACCAAAAAAACAAATCAAACGTACATTTCAGGCGCGGATCGAGGATTTATCATGGCGAGGCACATTTCCTCTGGGGAGTTCCTTCGGCTGAAACATTCATTGGGCAGGGGATGGAGTGCACTCTCGCACTCTAGCGATCTTTTGTCTCAAAGGACACCTCTTCCTTTTCAAGGAGCGACTTTTGTTGGAAAAAATCCGTTCGAAGGTGTGTGTGGGGGGGCGGGGAGGCGTGTACCCGAGCGTTCCAGGAAGGGCCTACCCGGCTGGATGGGCGTCACCTTTCCATAGGAGGGAGCGCATGCCTCCAGTGCCCCCCCCCCCTCTTTATCTTCCCTGTTATATTCACGAGCAACGCCCCGCAAAGCCTCGGACACGCTGGGACTGCCCGTCTCCGCGCGAGAACACAGCGACGATGATCGGCGAAGGCGGCACCGTCTGCGGCGAGCGATGGGCGCAAGCATTCCGACATCGCTGCTCAAGTCATCCACCGACACACAAATACTAAGCAACACGGACACTAACTAGTAACTAACACTGAGCAGGCACAGCACCGGCACGTGCCTCACACACGATGTCTGTGACGGCTTCTTGATCATCACCATCGTTGTCCAGCAGGTGGGCATAGTATCGTGCTTTTCATCAATGTAGCATGCAGTCTGAATGAAGACTGAAAGTCTGAAGTCTGAAAGTCTCAAAATCGGAAGTATGAAAGTCTGAAATCTGATAGTATGAAGTCTGAAGGTATGAAGCATGAGTGCAGGTCTGAAATGTGAACTATGCTTACTAACAGTCTCACAGCGAGGATTTTATGAGGGGGAGGCGACCCAGAACAAAATGTTAGTAAACAGAGACTGCTTTCAGCACACTTCGCGCGCCGAAAACTTTGGGCTTTAGGTGGCGAAATTCTAAGAATATATTGTTTCATCTTGTACATTTTTGGTTGCTAAGAAAAGGGGATCAACCCGATCCCTTGGCTGCGCCTCTGCTTACTAAGTATGCGCTAATTTACCAAGGTATGCCTAGTTGCACTACAAGTACCGACTTCAGCAACGAAAAGAATGCCAATATAGGAACCTCATTTAGCTTAGTGAATCAACTACCAAGCTAGTTTTGGCTAATTCCTCATATGCTTATTAACTAGGACCTTGGTAAGCTAACAAGTTAATCTTGGTTTTCCTACACACTGGCTAGTTATATCCTAGTTAGCCAACCAGGAAAGGGCTCGTTAAATAACAAGTGCAGCAGTAGGAAAAACAATCAACGAGTACATACTTTAGGCTTACCCGTGTTGCAGAACGAAGCACAGCCTATGCAAATATGCATTGACTAGGTGCAAGCCAGAGATTAGTCGATTTGGTTTGCAGTGCACCTGCGCTGGCGACCGACCATCCGTTCGAGGCGTGTTCCGCAGCTCCAGCAGTCCACGGTAGAACTCTCATCGTCGATAGAGCCGTTGGATGTAGTCTTGGAGACCAAGTACTTCATCACATTGGCAGCTGCCTCAGCATGTCAGTTTAAGTGTGGGTAGTATGGAGTTGACATCACATGTCGTACTCCCCAGCGCTTCTTGCTGGTGCTGCTGGCCTGGGCGCGAGGCTGCAGCAGCGGAGCGGCGAAGTGTCCCTTGATGCCACAGAAGAAGCACGCCTGGTCCGCAGCAGGACACGTGCCTCTCGGATGGGCAGATCGGTCGCAGCGGCCGCAGGCGGACCTGTACGTCCAAACGAGGAGCTACGCTGGTCGTGGTCTGGTCGGTGAGAGACTCCGAAGACGTGGCATTTCGTGATGACAACTTGTAGGATTTCGTTGTTTGCTCGAGAAGTTCAAATCAGAACTATAGATGTCGATGGCCTGCATCAGTGACGGGAACGGATGAAGTGCTAAAAGCTGACGCCGCGTCTCGTAGTTGCGAAGTCAGACGTGATCGGCAGGCGGTGAGACCGCAAGCCTATGCGTGAAGAGCACAGTTCAGCATCGGCAGCTGTTGTGTGGTTATGAATACTTTTTCCTCGCTGCCATATTCCCGCCGAATATGGCGGCCCAAATAATGTGGGTTCAGCCGCCCACGGATAAATAGGCTAACCCTGAAGCCAGTGTTTGGACCGTTCCAACCGTCTATGAGTTAGAATCATTTTTGAGCCCCCACCAATAAGAAACATAACAGCAGCTAGCT
>JAOTOM010002879.1:0-122311 GCA_034440615.1 Ashinkailepas kermadecensis | reverse complement strand
TATAGGGTAGTTTTTTCCCTGGCCGTGGGAAATCTAGGGATAGACCAATCGCTTCCGCTTTGTATACCCCAGAACAGTAGGTGGACAGCTCACTCGTTAAAACTCCGTGATGAGTGACTTCCCGGGCTGGATGCTTCCTCGGCCCGCCAACTACGTTGAGTCGCGACAGGCGAACGCCAGTCCGCTCCGAAATCGCAAAGACGTGATGGTTCTACCTCGTAGTCCGAGTCTAGGTCGAGTCTCGAGCTCCGTCTCGAGCCCCCTTTTATTTTCATTAGCACTCATATATATACACACGAGTCCGCCCACGTAAATACATTGACGGCGTACAACCCGCACTGCTATTGGCTGGTTCTACATAACACGCCAACCCGCAAGTGAACCGGGCCGTGATTGGCCCGACACGCCAGCGGCCATTGCCCTCGCTGGACGTTGCTGACTGTTGATTCGCCGCAGGTCATGGGTTCAGTTCTAATGCACTTCTCGCACGCTGAGATTGCAGTTTTGCACGGCAGCCTGGCTGCTCGGTCGCGTGGCAACCAGCGATGACTCGTGGACGTACCCGACTGGTGGCGCCAGTAGCCTTGTGGTATGCGAACTCTCCGACACGAGCTCCGGTTCTTATCAGTTATAACCTCGTAAGGTGATCTCATCGCGGTGGCTAATAATCGAACAATGCGGGCGGCACTTGGCCTTATCTGTGATAGATCGGGTGGGCCGCATGCCTGACGCTCTTGTTGTGACAGGTGTGTGGGTGCTTCATGCGGCCCCATCGCGGTGACGCATACAGTACATTCCAGAGGCTGGCTCGTTCGTATTAACTTTAACTTCGTTACAAATACAACGCGAGTGCTGACCTCGTGAATACGGATTGTCCAATTCGATTCTGTGATCCATTAGATTATTACGGCCATGATACATCGTGAAATTGCGTGGTGATACATACACTTTTTATTTGATACGATTGTTTCAGTTTTCTACATGGGTTAAACTACTGGGATTTGTAGGGTTCCCAACTTCCCTGGTCCATGTTAGTTACCATGTTACACAATGATCCCTAAATAAACATGGCACAAAATCCCCTAAATAAACATGTTACATGACATCCCCTAAATAAATGTGGTACGAAATCCCCTAAATAAACACATTACATGCAACATACGAGGTTATTTGCGACGCGACACTCACTACGTTATTGTAACTACAGTTCAGTCCGTAGACGACGAGCGACCACTGCTCGTTGTCCGTCACCTCTGCACTTTTTCTCCTTTATCACTCAGTCGGGCTTGCTACGTGCCCTTCTATGAAACGATGGAACGCCTGGTCTTGGCGTTCCTGACGGTTTGGTTCCGTCGGGAGAACCAGAGGCGGCATTGCTGCCGCTGCGACAGGGCTGGCCTGTCGCCAAGTTTGCACCCTCGTGTAGCGTGCCAGGAGCTGCTGACGCCTACGACGGGCGTCCGTTGCGGCAGCAGCCAGTAGGTCTGCTGCGGTCTCTGGTCCGGCCGCGGCGGCAGGTTGCTGACTGGGATAGATCGGCATGTCCGGCGCTGTCGCTCCTGCGTCAGCCGACGCAATGTCGATGAGTTCTGGTTCCGGTACGGCTGCACCGGGACCGTCAGCAGCCAGTCGCTGGGGTGGAGTGTCCGGATGCTCTTGGCAACGTTGGCACTCCCAGGGCCCTGGTGCTCCGCACACGCACCAGACCACCTGGTCGCGATAGCCGGGCGGCTTCGTAGATCGTGGTCCCGGTCGGCCTTGTGGTCCATATCTGCTAAAAGGTAATGGCGTTCTCAGATTTCGCATCCTTCTATACAGATCAACGGGAAGATGACCGAGCTCCTCCCAGGTCATTTCCTTGGGGGCGAAACCCTCCCATAGACAGAGATATTCTTCATCACGTGCCCCACGGCGACGGGCAAGTACTTGCGTTATGTTGAATTCCATGGTGAGAGCCTCGTCTCGATGCGCTCCGTCCGACGTCCTGAAGCAGTCTGGTGCTCTCGTCAGATCATCCCTAGTGGTCAGCTCGGTTCACGGCCGAACAATGAGGACGTCTTCGCCGGAGGTCATGGGGGAAGGGGGATTGAGGGGTGACGTGTTGGTTACGGGAGCAGAGCTTTGTTGATGTTTCACCATCCAGTACACAATGCAGCACGCTGCTGCTATCACCACGGCCGCTGGGACCATTAGCGCCGAATGATTCAGTTTAGATTGATATCCAAGGTCTCGTGCAGTCTGCAGTTGCAGCTGTAGTTGGGACATCGGAATGTTGACGTCTGGTAGGTTAGACAGGACTGTGTACTCCGTGTCGGTCTCTGGCTGACGTAACTGAGCATGGAGGGTTCGTATAGTCAACTCGGCTAAGCGGGATAGCTGTTGGTGTATCGACTGGACGTGGTTCACGTTGAAGCGGGAGGTCTGGGTTTTTATGATCGGAACTCTAAAGTATGGGGATAATAACGAGCAGCCATCTCTCAAATGTACCAGCTGAGTAGTATTTGTGGTGGTAAAGTCTGATGTGCTGTTTTCGCAGACTGTTTGCACCTTTATCGGAGTTCCGGCGACAATGAGCCAAATATTTTGATCAACCTCCAATACCTTAGGGGTACTTTTCCTTGAGACTAGAGTTTTACATTGTGAGGTTATTTCAGCTGAGTCCTGGAAGTAGAGTGCTTTTACACAAGACGTAGTGGTGGTAGTGAATCGCTCTGCACTATGGAAATGGCAGAATGATAACTGACGTTTTAGACAGATGCTGATATTCTCGTCAATTTCCAGATATCTAGCTTTATCCTTGCTAATTGCTAGGTATTTGATTTTTCCTGTGTCGTATCTCGTTTCCAGTGGCAAGTGGCGGCTGGGTAAGTTTACATTGAACACCTTGAACACTTCAAATTGGTCTGGGATCGTTACTACCGGAATGGGCAGTAGTACGTATGGGTTTGTTTTCATCATTACCAAAGAGGTGTGTATCATCAGGTAGTATTTTTCTACTTCGTCGGGACTGTAAGGGAGTGCTTTCTCGCTGGGTAATGCATTTTTGATGTGCGTCAGAAGGTCACACAATTGGGCTGGCTCAATAAACGAACGGGACAAAATCCCGTGTGCTATTAAGCTAAGTTGGAGTTGTAATTCCGACTGTTGTACACTGGCCTGCTGGATAATGGAGCCAGCTGTGTCAATTACTTTTGTGATTTGACTCTGTAGTTTGATGTACATACTTAGGCGTTGTACTTCGTTCTGTTCGAGGTTTGCAATTTTATGAGTGAGATTGTTTACCAGTTGGCTGATGTGATTAATTGCATTTCGGTTAATCTGGACCTCTTTTGCTGTACGGTTCATTAACGCTATACTTTCTCCCAAGACGTGTATAATTTGATCGTTGTTCACTTCCAACGTGTTCAATCTGTTGAGGACTGCTTCTAATTCAGCATCTGTCGTAGTTCCAAACATAAATGACAACGCTTCTCCGACGAATGGTAGCACTGATCTTTTGTGCCTATTTACGTTGTGTGGGTCTGATGCTCGAACTGCTTCCAAGATGTCTGCTATTCTTAGTCGGAGTATAATCAGGCGGTCGTGGAGATGGGACTTTACTTCATTAGCGTATGGGAAGCGAGGTTGATCCGTTAAATATTGTTTTACTCTTTTCTCGAACACATGTAACGTATGGTTCACGTTGAATAACAGGTTCGACACATCGGTTTTCGCGATCGGTACATGCACTTTCCACGTCTCATGCGTGGCGTATAACACTCCGCGCGGCAAGAACAAAGCTCCGTGGGTAGGTTCACATATAAGGATTAATAGGATAAGGAGCATTTTGACCACCGTTGACATTCTGTAACAGAGTAACACTGGTGTCACAGGAGACAGCAGTTGAGTGATCGACACGGTATCTCACTCGCTACGCTACGTACTGATATTGCGCATTCTATTAAGGATGACGTCACCGCGTCACCGAATGGTTGCTTCACTGAGCCTGTTATCAGCACGTTATACCAATTGTCGTGACTCACTGGTACACATTATACACCATTACTGACTATTCCCACATCGACGTAAACATTTCCATTTGCGTTTTCATCTGTGCCATCAACATTGCGTTTTGTTTCTCCGCAAAAGCTACTAATGCCGAAGTCTTACGTTGCTTCAAGCTTATAGATTCCACGTCTGCATCGTACTCTGTAGACGACGTATCCTCATATATTTGCTGTTTGTCGGGAGGGCAATCATCGTCTGATGTTAGTTCTAATTGCCGTTTTTCTGGAGCAACACCTGGTGGGCTCTCTGCTGATTCTCTCAAACGAAGGGCCAATTCTGCTAGAGGTACATTGTCTTCTGAGTCACTACTCTGAAGTTTTGTGCATTTCGTTGTGCGTGGCTGCGACTTTTCATTCTCCGATTCGCTAGACGTGGGTAATGGGCGTTTTGCTATTCGCCGGGATAATTCGGCCAGTGGTAAGTCGTCCTCGGACTCACTGGTACCTGGGAGTTGACTTGGTTCGGCTAACTGGGTGGGTGATGATTCAGCTTCTCGTCGGCCTGTCTCGACCGGCGGGTCTGGCCTTGTGCCAGTTATGTCTGGGGCCCGTGTCGGCATGTCGACGTCATTGTCTGCTGACCCTACTGGCCAGTCCGTGTCCATGAGCTCATAGCCACAACTTGGCTGCTGGCTGAGTTCGGCTTCCGCGCGCTTAGCTAGCCTTGATGGCTGGATACGTTCGGGAGTGATGCGGTCGGGATTGGACCGTTTATTGATATACTTCAGATTAATCGGCTCATCTACATCCTTCGTGGGTTCCCATGCGGTTGCGGGGTCAGCTAAACGTAGTTTTTGTACGTGTACCAGGCGAGTTTTTCCCGTAACTTGACTTCGAATGATATAGTTAACAGCGCTCACCTGTTTAATTATTCTGTAATACGGTTTCCACGGCAAGGCGAATTTGGGTGAATTACCAGGACGCACTGTAGTGTCGTAATAGTACACTGGGTCTCCTATTTTAAAACTACGTGGCTTCGCTTTTCGGTCTGCATACTCTCTATTCTTTTCGTGACTGGCAATGATGTGTGATTTTACGTGACTATAGGCTTCATGTAAATTGGCTAACATTTTTGGAACGTAGTCGTCTCCGTAGTATTTAACTTTAGGTTGCAATACATTATCTAAAGGGAGGACGGGGTCACGACCGTATAGCGTGAAGAAGGGTGATATTGTTCCTGAACTTCCAATGTTTGCTGTTCGGTAGGCAGCTAAAGTGGCAGGTATTTTTGTGTCCCAGTCGTTTTGGTTCAGGTTGATTGATTTGGCTAGGATATCGTTTTGTACCCTATGATACCTTTCGACTTTTCCATTCACAGAAGGTCTATATGCACTGGTACGAATATGTCGAATGTTCAGGCATGTCTCTAGTTCCTCACCGATTGTGTTTAGAAATTCCGTGCCTCGGTCGGAAAGGATTATTCGTGGGCAAGAGTGCCGTGGGATAATTTCCTCCATAAGGATTTTGGCAACGGTCTTGGCCTCCTTGCGTGCCGTGCAGAAACTTTCCGGCCATGAAGAGAAGTGGTCGACAATGGTAATTACATACCGGTTACCGTTTTCCGTTTCTGGATATGGTCCACAAGTGTCAATTCCTATCATTTCGAACGGGTAATGTGGCACAGGCATTTCCTGCATTGGGGCTGGAGCTGCCTTCGCTCGTCGTCCTGTACACGATACACAAGCTTTTATGTAAGCTACAGTATCTCGCCACATACCACTCCAATAATATCTAAACTTCAATTTTTCATACGTTTTGACCAATCCCATGTGTCCTGCAAAAAAGCCTTCTTGAAATTCTTTGAGTAATTCTTGTCTCAAACATTTTGGCACGCATAATTGTAGTCCAGGGAACGGTCCACAGCGTGGTCCTTCGCTAATTTTGTAAATGAGTTTGTCTAACTCCATATAGTGTAAAACTACATTTTTATAATCCGCGTGATTTTGATCGTTTATCATTTTCCGAATTTTTCCTATTTCCTCGTCTGTTCGCTGAAGTAAGTCAATATTTTCCCATCTTACTAATACATCCTTGAATTTTTCTTCTCGACTCAATTCTTCCTCTGGTTTACTGAATTCGGTTCCCTTGAAGTCTCCTATGGGAACGTGGTCGGAATCGATTACATTTATTTCCTGATTGGTTTCACTTATACGGCTGAGATGATCTGCAACAACATTCTTTGAGCCTTTAATGTATACTATTTCACAGTTGTGCTCGGAAAGCATGATAGCCCATCTCTGTATCATTGGGTTTTTCATCTCTGAAAGATTTAAAAATGTAAGTGGTCTGTGATCAGTCAGGATGGTGAATTTTGATCCCAATAAGTATTGACGTAATTTTGAGACTGCGTAAATGACGGCATATGTCTCGAGCTGCACAATCGGCCATTTTTGTTGTGTTTCGTTAAGTTGTTTAGACAAATATTGGATCACTTTCTCTTCTCCATTGTGTTCCTGTACTAAAACTGCTCCTACCGCTCTCAGTGAGGCGTCGGTATACAACTTATAGTCTTTTGTGACATCTGGATAAACCAGTACTGGTGCAGAAGCCAGCTTGTGTTTTAGTGTTGTGAAAGCGTTTTCGCAATCATTGGTCCAATTGAAGGTTGCATGTTTCCTCGTTAAGTCAATCAGTGTGGTGGCAATCTGGCTAAATTTGGGGATGAAACGTCGATAGTAAGAACACATGCCGATAAATGATCGGACTCCTTTCACAGTAGTCGGAGCTGCCATGTACTGTATAGCTTCTACCTTCTCCGGGTTTGGCTTGATGCCAGAGGCTGATACTACGTGTCCTAGATATTGTACTTCCTTTTTTAGAAACTCACATTTTGATAGGTTCAACTTTAACTTTGCTTTTCGCAGGCGTCGAAAAACTTCCTCCAAATGAGCTAGATGTTCTTTGAATGTTTTTGAATATATTATTATGTCGTCGATGTATGCTGTTGCGAATTGATTCTGTATTCCAGATAGGACTTTGGACATCACTTGAGCAAAGAGGCTCGGAGCGTTGCAGATTCCAAAGGGCATTTTTCTGAAGTTCCACAAACCCATGAAGCAGATAAAGGCTGTCTTAGGTATGCTATCTTTGGCCATTGGGATTTGCCAATATCCTGACTTTAGATCCAGTGACGAGAAGAAGTTTGCTCCGCCTAGAGACGCGAGAATATCTTCTATTAGTGGAAGGGGATAGCTGTTTTTCTTCGTGATATTGTTTCATGTCCGATAATCGACAGCAAACCTGTTCGATCCGTCCTTCTTCCGAACTATTACGATGGGTGCAGCCCACGGACTGTCGGATTCCTCTATTATACCAGCTTTTAGCATGATACGTATCTGTTCCTCCACATATTTTCGTTGGCTAAACGGCGTTTTGTAAGGCGGCTGACGGACGGGAGCGTGGTCACCAGTCTCTATCTCCATCTCAGCAAGGTCAGTTGTACCGAGGTCGGCGTCACTCGCGGCAAACAGGTCAGCATTGGCTCGTAACAGCTGTTCGAGATCGTCCCTGTCAGCGTCGGTCAGATGAGCCAGTCGCGCATGCTCAACTGGGTCAGTGGGTGAGGTGGTCGGGGCTAAGTCAAGGTCTTGTGGCACGTCAACAAGATACTCCAGATCCGAGTCATCTATTCTCTCAGCATAGGCGATCACTTGATTGTTATACATTGTGAAGTCTCGGGTAGACGTATTTATAATTCTTACTGGTAGTCGCTTATGGCGGTCTGGTTTTGCCACTATCTCGGCTATGATTAAGCCTGGCTCCTCGGAAATTACTGGTGTATTGTTCAGTGACCTCACATAGCACGTTTGATTCACTAGTTGCGTCCTATTCACAGCTGCCAGACACTCCACGACCGTATTGGCCGGGATAAACGTGCGTCCTTTGATCCTGACTAGCGAACTCGCCTTTTTGCTAATCGTGCGCTGCTGAGGGCGAAGCGGAATCATACTACCTTCGATACACAAGGCTTTTTTCTCGAAATCTAATTTTGCTCCGAACTCCGTTAAGAAATCGTTTCCTAACATGCATTGTTGTTTCAGTCCTGCTACAATTTGAAAGCTGAATGGTTTACTGAATTTACTCATCTCGACTCTAAATGTTCCTACACCAATGTTTTTCAAACGATGCCCGCTTGCTGAAATGAGTGGGATGCGGTATTTTGGGTACTCTGAAAATCTGAGAGTCTGTTTTTCCGTGATTTTATCAAAAAGTTCCTTTGAGATTAAGGAAATATCGGCGCCCGTATCAACGAGCGTATAAGCTTTTTGACTTCCGACTTTGATCCAGCACATGGGAGTGTTGGGTTTAACACGAATGTGCTGTACATTTTTGTGGTTCAAGTTCTGTTTCTGCGGGTTTCGCTTCCTCCGGATGTTTTTTCTTTCCTTACTCTGTGGTTTCTGATTCCAATTAGCTCTAGCTCTACCGTGGTGGTCGTTCACAGCAGAGCTCGGCCGTTTCCCGTTTCTCTAGGAGACGTTGGGCAGGAACGACACTGCCATCCCACGTGACCTACCTTGGTGCATCTGTGACAAATGGGTCGGCCGTCCGGGGTCCATTGATACGAGGGATTAGGCGGGTTTGGCGGTCGAGGTTTCCAAGTCGCGGGGCCGAAAGAGGGGCGCGGCATTGGAGGTCCATAGTTGGGTCGGGGAACGTACGGTCTGGGTGGTCGCGGGTATGGTGGATAGGTCGGGGTGAATACACGTGGTCCTGATTGTGGCTGGGTTTGTGGTTTCGGGGGGTCCAGTTTTTGAGCTGCCAGTTTTGATGCAGTCTCTCCTAGGGATACTACCATTTTCTCGATTTTGTCCAACCGTTCATTTGCACTTTGTACCATATCAACTTCCATGGGTTCCTCATCCGTTTTCTGTGATCCCCGACATAATAAAAATGTTTTCAGCAGTTGTTGTTCATGCACAGCGAATTGAATTGCTTCCTCAAGGGTCTGAAAGGTATGCCTATATAATTTTTCTGCTAGCTGTTGGCTTTGTACTCCTTTGTTGAACACATCTAACAAAATTTGTTGGGTAGCGGGGCTATCAATGTCTGTATAAGCTTCCTTGGCTAGTGAAATGATTCTCTCAGAGTAATTCTGAATCGACTCAACGCGGAATTGTTTTGTTCTTCTTAAGTTTTCTTGAGCGTTTTTCTGATCGGCAAGGTCAGAATAGCGTTCCTTCATTAATTGTTTAATATCTGCCCACGTTAGATTTGCCTGTAGCGCTAGCATACGTTGGAGAAATTCGGCTGCGGGTCCACCAAGTGTTTTCAAGCAAATGATTCTCATCTGTTCATTATCTATACTGTAGCTAATTCTTTCCAGCTGTTTTAACCAGTCCATTAACTTATTATGGCTGTCGCCTGTATATTGTTTAATGTTGTTACTTAAGCCCTGAGCTCTTAATTCCATCCTGATTTGATTATAACTCTCAGAGATACGATCCAGCGGAATCTCGGTCATTGTTCCTTTACTTTAATTAAATTCTCAAAATAAAATTTCGATTCACACAGGTTTTGCGGAGAGGTGTGTGACTAATTAGTTTTCTATCGACGTATAGTTCATACATACAGTACACAATGAACACGCGAACACTTCAATACTACGCAGTGGTAAAAATTTGGCACAGGGTTGTTGGAGGATTTTAGGAAGTTCCCGGGCTTACTGCGTTGTTGAGGTAGTCGGATTGATTTGCTCCTCCTGCAGACAGATGTACTCGTAGTCGGATGTGCTGACCTCAGGTCGTCCGATGTGATGCCCGAAGATCACCAGCACCAGATGTGACAGCTTGGTGACTGTCCAGGGGCCTACATCCGGGTCACGGCACAGTTATAGGGTAGGTTTTTCCCTGGCCGTGGGAAATCTAGGGATAGACCAATCGCTTCCGCTTTGTATACCCCAGAACAGTAGGTGGACAGCTCACTCGTTAAAACTCCGTGATGAGTGACTTCCCGGGCTGGATGCTTCCTCGGCCCGCCAACTACGTTGAGTCGCGACAGGCGAACGCCAGTCCGCTCCGAAATCGCAAAGACGTGATGGTTCTACCTCGTAGTCCGAGTCTAGGTCGAGTCTCGAGCTCCGTCTCGAGCTCTTTTTATTTTCATTAGCACTCATATATATACACACGAGTCCGCCCACGTAAATACATTGACGGCGTACAACCCGCACTGCTATTGGCTGGTTCTACATAACACGCCAACCCGCAAGTGAACCGGGCCGTGATTGGCCCGACACGCCAGCGGCCATTGCCCTCGCTGGACGTTGCTGACTGTTGATTCGCCGCAGGTCATGGGTTCAGTTCTAATGCACTTCTCGCACGCTGAGATTGCAGTTTTGCACGGCAGCCTGGCTGCTGGGTCGCGTGGCAACCAGCGATGACTCGTGGACGTACCCGACTGGTGGCGCCAGTAGCCTTGTGGTATGCGAACTCTCCGACACGAGCTCCGGTTCTTATCAGTTATAACCTCGTAAGGTGATCTCATCGCGGTGGCTAATAATCGAACAATGCGGGCGGCACTTGGCCTTATCTGTGATAGATCGGGTGGGCCGCATGCCTGACGCTCTTGTTGTGACAGGTGTGTGGGTGCTTCATGCGGCCCCATCGCGGTGATGCATACAGTACATTCCAGAGGCTGGCTCGTTCGTATTAACTTTAACTTCGTTACAGCATCCAGTCAGTGCCCCTGGAGTCTGACATCGCCCGTAGGCGGCGTTTAATGTCAAAGTGTTTTCTTTCGACCTTGCCGACGGCTTCGTGGTGACACCCCACGCTCGCCCGCGTCTGAACACCGAAATGCTCGCAAAGCGCCGTGACCTGGGCATTTTTCACGAGATTTGAGCCCGCATCGCTCTCGAGGTTTTCTGGGGCACCATAGGTCAAAAAGTGCGCGCTTAACACTTCGACGACTTCTTCTGCGTTACCTGTGTCAAGCGGGTAGCAAGACAGAAACCCTGAAAATTTGTCAACACACGTAAGCACCGGTGACCTATTCGTCACCTGACTTCTTGGCATATTTACAATGTCAATTACGAGCGTCTCGTTAGGCCAGTTTGCCGGCTGAGGCAGCAGGGGAGCATTGCGGATACGAGTACCTTTTCTTTGTTCGCATCTTTCGCAGGTATGGACGTAGTCTTCGCATCCTGCCTTTATGCCCGGGTACCAAGCGTGCCGACTGATCAGCTCGTACATTTTCTCAGGGCCACCATGGGCGTGGTGTGTGGTGTCGTGGTGAGCATGAAACAGCTCATATCGTTTTTCCAAGGGCCAGACCACCTGCTCGGGGCCCGCCGACCCTGCCGGCGTTCGGCGCACAATCCCGTCTCTTAGTTTGAAATGTTCCGACGGCTCACGTTTCAGACAGGGAGGGGCGAAACGTGGCCACTTTCCATAATTCAAGCGATGTCCTATGGCTCTACAATTCCTGTCGTGCCGCTGGTACCAGCGCAGGGTATCTGGCTTGAGAGGAACCAGTGAAACAGCGGAAACCTCCCGAGCCCCCTCGCTAGCGACTTCACAACCGTTAGACTTCGGTGTCGAATTTGTACGTACAGATTCCGGGTACAAATCCGTCCCCCGTACCGGGGTAGCATCGGCGCGTCGGCCGTGCGTCGTCCGTGCACTGTCCGTGTACTGTTGCTGAGTTTCGCCACCAGGGTCAGGGGCGGCGCGACCGTCCGCACGCTCTGTAGTCGGCGGATCCGACTGACCCGCGCCCGGTCTCACCGGTCCGCTGTCGCCGGACGTGTCAGGGACTGTCTCCTGTCCCCGTGCCGTATCACAACCATGTGATGGTTCGTCGGCCGACCGGGCCGCATCGCTGATCTCCTGTTCCTGGTCCGTGTGTATGCGAGACAGCATATCTACGTGCTGCATTTGGCTAGCCTTTCGGTGCTCGATATTATACCTGAACTGGCTGATGAAGGCTCGCCATCTCACCAGCCTCGGGTTCATCTGATCGCGATTCCGTAGGATTTGCAATGCGCTTCTACAGTCACAGACCCACGTGAATTCCACATCGGCTAGGTACTTGTAGAATTTCTTCAGGCCTTGTAAAAAGCTGTACAGCTCCAGTTCATAGATCGTCCATTTGCGCTGCGCCTTACTGTATCTGTTGCCGCTGTAGGCTATGACACGCTCAGCACCGTCCTGTATTTTACTCAAAATTTGACCGCCCCCATTGCTGCTACTGTCAGTGTAGAGGATGAACGGGCAGTCTCGGCGTGGATAGCTCAGCACACGGCTGCTGATCACCTCCGCCTTCAGAGCGGCGAAACTGGCGTCCAGGTCGTCGCTCCAGTAGTACTCCTCTGAGTTGCAGAGTCTGACCAGAGGCTCTGCGACGGTGCTGAAGGAGGGGGATGAACTTTCTGTACCAGGAGAAAAACCCTAGGATCCTTTTAGCCTCCCGGATGGTTCTGGGCGGGGACAGGTTTTCCACAATTTCGATACGGTCGGTATCTATTGTAACGGAATCAGGGGTGATGTGGTGGCCGAGGTACGTTAGCTCGGTTTGGAAGAGCTTGCATTTACTAGGTGAAACCTTTATCCCCGCTTCACTCAGCCTCTGGAACACTGTGTGGAGAAGCTGGAAGTGCTCATCAGCACTGTCCGATATACATAGGATGTCGTCGGCGTATACTCGCACTTGCGGGAGGTCGCCAAGTATTTCTCTCATGGCCACATGGAGAAAATACGATGACTGCGAGCATCCCATGGGCATACGGGCGGGGTAGTATGTTTTTCCGAGCGTGTGGAAAGCACATATCTTGCTCGATTCCTTAGTTAGACGCAGGTTCCAAAATGCATGTTTGATATCCAGCGAGGACGCAACCTTCCACCCGCCCAGGGAGAAAATAAAGTCGTCTATGCTGGGGAACACAAATGCTTTCGGTAACAGCAACTTGTTCAGTGCGCGCATGTCCTGGGTGATTCTAAATTCGCCGGATTCCTTAGCCAAGAGAATCAAAGGCGAATTCCACGGCGAGGGAGGGCCTTCCTCGACGAAGCCACAGCTCTGCAACTCGTCCATCTGCGCCTGCAGTTGAGGTTCACGCGCCCAGGGGATCGGGTAGGGTCTGGTGAACACTGGTCGCGCTCCTGGCTGCAGCTCGAGATCGACTGCTTCGCCGCGGTACATACCGATATCCGCGTAACCTCGCGAAAACGCCTCAGGGAAAGAGGCGATTAGGTCAGCCAGCTTGTCTCGCTGTGGGCCAGAGATAGCCTCCCCCACGTCGAAACTGGCAAGAGTCTCGTCAGTCGTCAGGCCAACAAATTTACCGTCGTCAGCTGACACGGCGTTTACCTGGGCCTTTGCGTCACAGGGCCAGCCTGGACTGAGGTTGGGTTTATACGGCTGAATGTTCTCAACGCGTTCGGCGTACCCTATCACGCTGCGCCTATGCAGCGTCACGGTGCGATCAGAACGATTAGGCACGTACAGCGGAATCTCCGTCTCCGAGAAAGGTTTCAACAGAAAATCGCAAATCTCGGGATTATTGGAACGCTGGCCGATCAACAAATATTCCGATTCGCATGAAAGTTTCTGATCAACCTTTATAGCCAGGCAAACAGCCGTATGTGGCGGGACAGAGACAGGTTTTTTGATTCTCAGCTTTAGCTTAACCTCGTGCGTCGGAGAACAATCAATCACGGCCTTGTGTGCCGATAAAAAGTCCTATCCCAAGACAGCATCATGAATCAAATCTTCTACAACGACAAATTCACTTTCAAGTTCCCAGTGATCTTCCCCGGACAACGCAACCTTAAGTTTACACGTGCTCAGAGCTTTCAAAGCATGCCCAGAGGCGGAAACAAGACGGGCAGGCGGCTTCAATGGCGAGTTCGGAGCAATGATGCCAAAAACACGGCTGTCTATCATACTCAGTTGGCTACCACTGTCTATTAAGGCATCACTTACCGCAAATCCATTGATTGCAACCCGAGCTATGGGAAGGTTCACCAACCTTCCGCCAGCCTGCCCCCTTGTCCGTTTGGGCAGTGCCTTGCAGTGCCTTTTGAGGTGGCCGAAGCCGCGACAAGCCCAGCACTGGATGGCCTGCCGTCCACTCGTCTGCCGGTCCGGACTGCGCGATTGGCCGCGGTCGGCTGTTCTCAGCTCAGGCCGGCCGGCCGTGCCCGCATCACTCTCCCGCGCCAGTGCCGGCACCGGTGAGCCGCCACGCTGCTCCCGGCCTCTGCTGGCCTCCCATGCTCTACCCCCAGCATGAGCCGCGCCGGCAGCGCCACTCCGCGGCGCAGCCGGAGAACTACGGCGCCAGCGCTCCCGTCCTGCGCCGGCCACTCTGCCCGCGACCCTGGTGCAGTCCCCGTCCGTGGCACGGCGCCACGGAGGAGATGAAGATCTCTGTGGCGTTCGGATTGGGTGTGGAGACTCAGCAGAGATCCCAGCATACTCTGCCCAGGTGACTGTGTGCTCACGTTCGTTGACGGCTGACGCTGTGCCGCAGAGTTCGGCCAGTTGTTCCTCCCGAGTTAACTCCTTGACTGCAGACTCGAAAGTAGACGCCCCTTGACGCGAAAGGAGACGCTTTTCCTCCGCCGATAAGCCGACCAAGAAGTGCCGGTAGAGAGCCGCTTGGTGTGATGGATGACAAATCTTCTTGACGCCCTCCTTGGCATAACAAAAATTCGGGGCAGGCTTGGCGCACTAGTTTCTTGATGAGAAGTGAGTAGTCCAGTACAGACATGTCGCCTTTCCTTACTGTCGATAGTTGATAAGCGGCCAATTCCGGTTGCTCGGACCCGAATGCTGTGCTGAGCAACGCAGCTATATTACTCTCATCATCGGCATTTTCGACGAGTTCAAGGGCCAGCCCACGGCATCTCGTCAGCATAATGCCATTGAGTTTATCGGTCGAAATGCCACCCAGCTCTGCCAAACGCTGACACCGCTTGATAAATAACTCAGGCGAGCTCGAGCCGTCAAAAATCGGGAAGTCGGACAACAAAACGCTCAATGAGGCCATATTCACGCACGCAATTATACTTCAGGTCTTGAAAGTAGAAAACCGTCGCGAACAATAGAACACAGGGAATGTTAACCCTCACAAACCACGGGGTTTCGTACCGGCCGCTGCCACTATGTCACAGACCTCCACCTTCGGATCCTGTATTCACACTCCCGCATGACACGACACGCCGCCGAGCCACCCCCGGCGGCCCGGGTCACGTGTCCGGGTCACGTGACTCAGCCCGGCGCGGCCCAACAACAGACACCAAAGTCTGACACCATGGCACGGATTACAGCCAAGGGCATATTTGGGATTAGGGCGTTGTCGCCGCTACAGTTTGAATATTCTACAACACAGCTGATCTCCACAGGCACCGTGCAAAATCAGCTAAAGGTTCATATCAAATCGCAGAATATGTGATTCGTTCAATATACTAGCACATATCAAGACGAGAAATTCACAATTGATGGCAATGTATTCCTTCATCCTTTTTGAAGTTTTCATCATTTCCCTGCTTAGACTGTTTAGAGAAAGACATGATAACCATAACTGATCAAAAATGTAAATGCTGGCTTTCCATCCTTGAATGCATGTCTTGTTTTTGCTCAAATCATCCACAATTTCTAAGCAACAATGTTCTTCATCTGCACAGGTAGACATGCATTTTTTTGGACAATGGTATAAGGAATTGCATGGACCAACACCATGGCAAACTGGGTGACAATTGTGGTGCGCAAGATGGTGCCAAAAGCCAACCAGAACTGTATTGAAAGAACATAGTCCAAAACCAGCTGTATTACAGCACTTGCTAACATTGGCAGCCCATGTAAGCAAAATTAGGCTTCAGATTTAGCCAAATTTTGGGAATTTTTTTAATAAAAGTCTTTGGAATTTTGGGAATACTTTTTTCAGAATATGATGTATATGAACATGACTAAGAAGATGTGACCACACATTTTCGGTGCTGATGCTTACTTTTCAATTTGGACGATGACATCACATTGGTATGGTGTAATGACGTCATAGGTATGGCACTGAGGCTTTGACTGGCTCATGCTACAAACGGTTCACATACCTTAATGAGATTGTCAAAGTAGCTTAACCTAACCTAACCTAACCTAACCTGCTTACCTCTCGGTTTATCATAGCTATAATTTATATAATGCACCATGAGGTTAGGTTAGGTTAAGCTTCTTCGACCATCTCATTAAGGTTCGTGAACTATTTGTAGCATTAACCAGTTGAAGCCTTGGTGCCATACCTATGACGTCATCACACCATACCGATGTGACGTCATCGTTCAAATTGAAAAATAAGCATCAGCACCAAAAATTAGTGGTTGCATCTTCTTAGTCACATTCATAAACATCATATTCTGAAACACAATTCCAAAAAATAAAAAAAACACCTTTTATCAAAAAGTTACCAAATTTTGTTAGGTTGGTTAATGCTATGCATTGCATCATGCTTAAGCCAAGATGCTATGCTGCTAAGCAAATACCTACCAACATCTTGTTGTGTTGCAAAGCAGCCCAATTGTTAATCCTTGGTCATGGCCATCAAGGTGTGCTCAATGTTGGTCAGACATGCAGCTGATGGCTGCAAATGGGCTGGAAGGGCAACATTTCAACAAATTTGGGATTGCAAGAGGGCTGGAGGGGTGGCATTTCAGGAAAATTAAGTAGAGTTTCAGCCAAGCAGTTCTCAAATTCAGACCCATTGCCTTTTCCATGAAAGATTGCATCTGCAAATGATTAATCACTCACCTCGTAGGGTGTGTGCCAAGCTTAAAGATGGGGGGTTGTGCCAAACTTAAAGATCATGAAGTTAAGTATCTTTTACATAGCAAAGGCAAGTGCTCAGGACTCATAGAACTGTTCGGAGACATCACCCCTTCCCATACCTAGGTAGGTACTTACCACATACACCGGGCACCAGCTCGCAAACTTCTCCCCGGTTGCAAATCCTGTGCCTTTTATCCGAATATCCTTCTCAGACAATTCCTTGTGCTTACTTGCCACGTGACGTTTAAGTGAATACGGGTAGCTATACCAACTACAACCTGGTACGCCACAATGCACGAATTGCCTTGATGCCCGGGCATCCGACTTCTTGGGACTTCTGATCTTGCTCAACTTTCGCTCCTTGGACATTGTGGCAAGCAATCACGGGACCACTCGAAAAGGAAGAGCCACGCGCAATAACGGCGTAAAAACTAGTCACGTTTGAAAGGAACTGCACGGACGCAAACTCAGCTGTCGCTCTGTCAACTTCATTTATTGGAGTTGTCTACCGCTCGTGAGTCACTTCATTCTGACGTCATGGTTTAATATTATATTAACATTTCCTGGCATGGACTACATTATCTACCTACAGTAGTTAATCTCCAATAGAATATATCACAAAATACAGCATTGCTTAGCTGAATATCAGTATTTATAGGAAAATGTTTCTTTAAATAATACATGACGTCAGAACGGCGTGCTGCCAGCGGTGCCTAGCGGCAATGATCGCAATAAATTCCATTGATAGAGTGACCCAAGAAATGTGACGTTTGTGGCGGCTGGCATGCAAATACTGCCAGTTTTAAACGAATATCACGGATTTTAATAAATAGGCGCATTGACTTGTGAATATATGCTTGTTCCATACTTTACTAAAATGAGATAACTGTTTGTTACTTTTCTAATTATAAAGAAAGATTTTCTGTTTTTTACCCAGCAGGGAATATTATGAAATAATTAAATAATGCGCAAATAGGAAGTGAGTACACGTCATTAAAAGTGTCTACACCGCGCTACGCATCCCGAAGGAAGGAGAGAATCACCTGAAGTTTCTATCACAATACAATATATATATACTTTGTTATAGCACATGAATAGATGAAAAATACATTACCATGTACCCAGCAATGCTCATCAATTTTGCCTTAAACTGGCGAGTTTTGCTTGTGATACGTCGCGCTACATGGCGCTACATTGGCAATCCAGTATACAGAATACAACATTCACGGTAGAATCTGGATCACGGTATAATTGCCATTCAGATTCAACGATATGGATGTGTTGTGTGGATTGTGGAGTCGATGCTTAATTTGTGCAAAGCATCTTGAAGACCGAACCTCTGGAAAGCTACGGAGTGTGGGTGGGTGCGGGAGGAGTCTAAGGACAGTTTTAGCAGCTGCACCAGCTGACGCTGACCCCCCCCAGGCCCCCATACGCTTCTGGTTCAAGACTGCTTCAAATAATTCCAAGATACGTCAGCTTAGATGCCATAGATGTTTATTATCCCATATTTATTATCCAACTAATGAATATCATTTAGTGTTGTTTGTGCCATACTCTGTTGCATTGATGTTGTTCACGGTTTGATGCTGATGGAATTGATGCGACGTATTCAGTTTTCTTATTTTCTGCCGCTCGTCCGACACATAGGTATACGAAGTATTAAAACACATTCTCTAAATTCGATACATCTGCAAAAAGGTCATAAGCAGATGCGTTACCTACCATGGTAGCTAAGTAGCCACGTTTCTAGACCTCTGGCCATCCACTGCAGCTCGACCGCCCACTAGGCCATTCTGGACTTTCAGTCAAACAAAGGTCGAGTGCTCTTGCTCTCGGAGAAGAAATCCACTATCACATCGGCGGAAATTATTGGCATCATCCACAAGTTTGCCGATGAAAACAATCACAAATCACTCGTATTCACGGCTGGGGCGAAACACGAGGCTAAGGTAGGCATCGGCATCACTGGACCAGGTCTCAGACTTTCCAAGCGTCTACCGGATAACTTCTCCATCTACTCCGCTGAAGCAATGGCCATTCTGGCCGCTATCTCCGTTCCCATCAGGCGTAAAGCTAGAAACGTAGTAATTTGCTCAGTCTCCGAATCCGTCCTCCAGACAATTAGCATTACCCACGACTGTCCACATGACGTCATTGATAGAATCCAACAAATCGTGGCCCATAATGTAAACATGAACTTTTCCTTCCTCTGGATTCCGGGCCACGCCAACATCCCAGGTAACGAAGAAGCAGACCGGCTCGCAAAGCACGCCTTAGCATTGAACACTTACCCTAGCGTGGAATATTCGGTAAACGATTGCAAAGCACTCCTACGACGCCACATTCGCCAACATCAACAGAACACATGGACACGACACAACTCAACACAACACAAATCCAACCACACCCACGAAATCAAACCAACAATAGGCACATGGAACACATCAAATCAATCTCACCGACAAAAAGAGGTCATCCTCACTAGACTTAGGACTGGTTGCACGAAACTAACACAGCCTCAATTAGATGGTGACCAATACACAACACCTCACTGCGACAACTGCAACACCACGCTAAGCATAGGCCACATCCTGCTAGACTGCCGTAGCTTTAGCTCTCAAAGACAACCACTTAAGGCCAAAGAGAGGGTATCACCCTATCGATTCCACTGCTTCTCGGTGACAAACACCCAGAACTCCTTCAATTGCAATTTGAATATCTGTATGCCACAAAACTAGCAGGAGCACTGTAGGCACCACACCACCAACACTCACATCACCTCGCAATGCAAGACCGCGAAGCACTTGTAGGAAACACGTAAATAGCCATCCCCGCATGATGTCGGACGTACATGAGCCGATTTGTTTCCCATGTTCGCATTGATTGCAAACACTCGCTTTTATAGACATACATGTAACGTACTTGCTTTAAAGGCGGCGCAAATGACCTTTATGGTCCGGCACGCCTAAGAAAAATCACTCTCCCCTGAATACTGTTTTCATGGGAAATTTTAACCTTTCGTTCTGTATTGTTTTGTCTGTGTCACATGCATCAGTGTTTTGCTGGCACACTGATGTGACGGTGTCATGCACAGTTCTTAAAGGGGCACACTGACCAGGCTTCTTGGGGTACACCAATTATGTCTGGTGTATACCAGACAACATCTCACTGAGCTGACCATAGCTGGTGATGAAATCCAAGAGGCTTATACATAAGTGTTGTAGCTCTGTGTCATTGCATGTCGTTAGGCATCAGACGCAATGTTAATGTGGACATCGAGGGAACTTCCAGAAAAGAAAGAAAACGGGTAGATTCCTGATGCCATTCAAGGACTCTGAAATATGCGCCCTCGACAAGCGCCCCCAGATGTTCACTAATGCGTGAGCGAAGAATATAGTTACAATTTATGAGGCTCTTTCTCCATAAAATATGATGCGAAGTACATTTATGAAAGTTAGCTAGCCTTCAGACGTTCATTTAATTCCCACTTACAGTGATATATTGCGCATATTGTTACCTTGCATACTGGCTTATGGAACTATTATATATCATAGCCCGCGGGCCCCGCGGCCTGCGGCCCGTCCCCGATCGCTCGACATTCAGTGGCAGGGCGCGCTTTGGGGCGCGGGCCATTCCTTGAATGTTAATGGGACCCAACACCAAAGTTACAGGTATATTTTCATATTTGAGGCGAAAGGCGATGTGCCCGTCATGAGTTCCGCCACCACTGGAGTTGAGCCCGACAGGTTTTCTCGATATTGTTTAAGAACATTACGCTTATGGGCGTTGAATGGAAAGAATGCATCTACAACCGTTAGACATAAAGACATAAAGACATAAAAGATCAGTGCAACTATGAGCCGCAAGGGCCCTTCTTGGTTGCACTCTGGACACTGAACCAGCTGCCCACCAAATCCGTCGATCAACCCTCCCTGGGATACAGAAAAACAAGCCCCCTATTCTTATAATGATTGTCTATGCTGTTTTTAAAGATGTTCAGTGTGTTGCTATTAACAATGGTTTCTGGTAGCTGGTTCCAGTGTTCTACTACCCTGTTGGTGAATGAAGACTGTCTGAACCTTGTTCTGCTGAGATTCACTTTAATTTTGAATTGATGACCTCTAATTGCATCATTTCTGTTAACTTCAAACATTTCCCTGAGATATCCCTGTTCCTGGCCATGAACAAATTTAAAGACCTCGATGAGATCTCCTCTCAGCCTTCTATATCTAAGTGAAAACATATTCAATTTCTTCAATCTTTCCTCATATGCCAGGTTGCCTGTACCATTCACCATTTTCGTTGCCCTCTTTTGTACTCTCTCTAAAAGCCAACAATCTTTTTCATAACTAGGGGACCAAGTTCGGACACAGTATTCCAAATGTGGCCTGACGTATGCACAGTAAAGCTTCCTGATGACTTCCTCACTTTTGTATGAAGCATTCCTATTTATTGCCCCAAGCATTCTTAGTGCCTTCTTCCTGGCTTCTTTTGTCTGTTCTGATGCCCCGATTTTGTGTTCAAAATAACACCTAAGTCCTTCCCCTGCTGGGTCACAAATAGTACTTGGCCACCCATTAAGTACGGCGCCTTCATATGCTGCCTACCTACATGCATGATTTTGCACTTATCAAAATTAAATTTAATTTGCCATTTTTCAGACCACTTCACAAGCTCGTCTAAATCTTTCTGCAGCAGGACCTGCTAATTGTGCCCTGTTATTGCCCTAAATACCTTCAAATCATCCCCAAATTTCAAAACCTTACTGCTTAGGCCACTTTCAATGCTATTTACAAATATAATGAACAATAGTGGCCCCAGTACTGACCCCTGGGGGACTCCGCTAAGAACATTTTCCCATCATGACTTTGTACCATTTAGCATCACTCTCTGCTGTCTATCTGAAAGCAACCACTCTATCCATTTTAGGATGCTACCTGCAATACCATGGACCTGAAGCTGCATCATTAACCGTTTATGGGGTACCTTGTCAAAGTCCTTACTAAAGTCAAGATATGCTACATCAACCTGATTTCCCTGATCAAATTGTTCTGTAGCAAAATTCAAAAAGTCCAAGAGATTTGTGAGACACGATAGCCCTTTTCTAAATCCATGTTGGGTATCTTGAATCAATCTGTTTCCTTCCAGAAAACTAACTATTCTATCCTTGATAATTGATTCTAGTACCTTGCAGACTAGGGATGTGAGGCTTACTGGCCTATGGTTTTCAACTTTCCCTCTTTCTCCTTTCTTGAAAATAGGAACTACATTTGCCCTTTTCCAATCTGTTGGAATTTCATTTTGTGAAACTGATCTACAAAATATTATACTAAGTGGAATTGCCAGTTCCTTTTCAGCTTCCCGCAATACCCTAGCATAAATTCCATCAGGTCCTGCTGCCTTGTTTGGCTTTGTTTTCCTGATATAATTGAAAACAACATCACTATCAATGAAATCAACATCGTGTATCTGATCACCTGTCACTGAACTGTGGTTCACAGTTGGGAGATTAGTCACATCCTCCAACGTAAACACTGATTTAAACTGCTTGCTCAGTTCCTCAACCATCTCACCATCCTCACTCAACATAGTTCCATTTACTTCCAGCGGACCAATTGTGCTTCAAACTTTACTTAGCTTGTAGAAACAAAAGAACCTTTTACTGTCCCCATTACAGTTCCTAGCCAAATCCAATTCTTTTGCTCGCTTTGCTGCTCTGGCATTCTGCTTCACAGCATCTCCAGCTTTTTGATACGACCTTAGATTTACGATATTTGAAGCTTCCTTAAATACTCTAATTGCATCTTTCTTAGCCTTAATTGCTTTTATCAAATCTGGTGTAAGCCATGCTGGCTTTCCTACCCTTCTTTTGCGCCTTTGCTTTTCGGGGACATGTCTAATCTGAATTTCCCTCAAGTAAGATTTGAACTTTTCCCACATTTCATAGGCATTTAAATTGGAGAATTCTTCTTCCCATTTTATGGCACTTGAAGCCGCTCTCATGCAGTCAAAGTCTGCCCTGTTAAAATTTGGAACCTTTGCCAAATTATCCTTTATTGTCCCTGCTACCCGTGCCTTGAATCTCACTATGTTATGGTCACTTCTTCCCAGAGTTTCTCCTACAGTCAAGTCTTGAACTAAGTCACTTAAATCTGAAAAGACAAGGTACAAGAATGAGCCCTGCCTAGTTGGTTCTATTACAAACTGGTGTAAGAACAGGTCCTCTTCAAGCCATTTCCTAAACAGTTAACATGATGGCGAGCCGAAACGAACATTTTCATTTCCTTTTAGATTAAAGTCACCAAGAATAAGGCATTTCCTCTGAAAGTTTGTACTGATTTCCTCGCAAATCACCTTATCGAGCTCCAGTTGCTGAGAATGTGGCAAGGTTCCTAATCGGTACAAAGCTCCAATCCTCAGTTTATTGCTGTTGCCTTTTTGCACAGCAACATCAAGACAAATGGACTCCACAGGTACATTTTTACCCCATTTGCTACTTTTTGAGAACTGAATAAGCTATTCACATAGAGATAATTTCACCTACACCATTTTGGCGTGGCAAAGTCGATGTTGCTTAGTATTGTTTAAGGGTGGAACTTTACTTTTTGTCGTGCCACCGCTCGGCTGCCTTACGAATCCTCTGGACAGCAACCGTCAGTGTTAGACGTATATCGAGCCATATCAGAACCTCAATAATGCCGGAAAGCTTCACGTTAAAAGTTAAAAAATGGCAGGGTTAGATGTCGTTGAAAGTGGTCCAGTATGGCATCAGAAGGCAGCTGATTTTATGCCGGTTTATTTGAGAAAATTGTAAATTAATTCGATAATGTAGAACATCTGATATGCAATTTAAAGGAACATATTCGAGACACAAATCCTGAAATTGAGTGCAAAAGTGACAGGGTTCGATATCTATAATAGTAGTCGAATATGCCGCCAGAAGGCAGCTGATTTTATGCCGGTTTATTTGAGGCCATTGAAAATTAATTCGGTAATGTAGAACATCTGATGTACAATTAAAAGGAATACAATATGATAATTCGAAACCGGAATCCTGGAATTGAGTACACAAATGACCGGGTTAGATATCTATAAAAGTAGTCCAGTATGACATCAGAAGGCAGCTGATTGTATGCCGGTTTATTTGAGACCATTGGAAATTAATTCGGTAATGTAGAACATCTGATATACAATTTAAAGGAATACAATGTGATAACTTGGAACACAAATTCTGGAATTGAGTGCAAAAGTGATAGGGTTCAACCTTCATGGAAGTTATTGAAGATGACATAAAATATAGCACGTTCGATTTTCGTTTAGTTAAGAACATTAGAAATTGTCAGCACATCACACAGAAGATGTATGATACGTTTGTATTACAAGATGCTGGGTGGCCAATCGATAGGGGACATACTAGTGTTAGAAGCGGACATCCGTTCTGCGCATGCGCAATTTCTTGTGAAAATATTCTTGATTCGGTGGGCATAGTGGCGCTTTTGGCGCAATCATCGGCGCATGACAAATTGTTTACGTTTTCGCCCCAGAATGAAGCTTGATGGCATCATATTCATTTTGCCGTAGGCCAGGTAATATGGAATTATGACCACTTCAGTCCAAAACAATAACGTTTATGAGTTACACCTTTGATACTGATGACATTAGCTGTATCATCATTTCCGGATGGAAACAGTGATACAAGCCTTGTAATATTGCATCTGCTTTCACAGCGGGGGATGCCTGAGGGAGAAATGTACCTGGCCATGTGTTTTATATTATATTAAATTTTCCAACTGTCAAATAATATAGTGAGAAATTTCCCCAAATATCACAACATCTCAGAATTATTACGAAAATCTTTGAGCATTCAAAATTGACCATAGTTATTATAAATATGGGAATAGGCACCGTTCATCCTACAATCCCAGTATTTGAATGTAAGTTTGTTGGATAAGCATTCCCTGTCTGGATACCTAGATGTTCAAGTTCTAAAGCCGTGTTCAGATTTGTTTGATTTGGATGCTGCATGCAAATGCTGTGCACAAGCTTGTCCTTTGTTTTGCAAAATTGTGGCAATATACCTACACACCATGGTGAGATTTAATAGAAATAATTTGCTGCAAGAAGGCAAAAATTCCAGTATTGCTGTGCTTTAAGGTATTCGCAGCACATGTCTTGCACGTATTTTGACTCCATAAAGAAAACAGGGATATGTTTTTTTCTATGGATAATTCTGCAGATTATTTTTCCATTTGTTTTTGGATGACCAATAATGTCTTCCATAAATGCTGACATTTCATGAGGCAGGCAATAGATAGGCTTTGAGTTAGGTGATATCCTAAGAATAATGACAATAGGAAAGAAAAGGGAACATAACTTAACCTAACCCAGCCTAACCTCTTGTCAGAAGAAACAATCCTAAAGGCTAAATCACCAATGCAGTTTATGTGCCCTAAAGGCAAAATCATCTTAAACATTCTATTAACAAAATGGTATTATTGCAGTTTAAGGTAACCATGACAAGTTTTACACACATTTCACCTCCATGAAGCGTGCAGTTTTCTTCAAAAACTGTTCAGGCCAGTTTAGCCAGGTTAGGTTTTCCTACACTGAAAATATTTGCCAATAAAGTTGTTCAGAAGTTTTATGTTTAAAAAAGATTCCTTTCTTGCATGGAAGATTAGACTAAATTATATTTGGTTATGTTACATTTTTCTATATTTTCAATGTTACTTGCTGAATATTATGTTATATGATATATATTGCTGAACTCAGCACCCACTTTCTGGCTTGTATTTCGCATCCTGACTGAAAAGCATGCATTTGCAGAGGAAATAAGTGGTCATGTAGGGCGGCGAGGTCGGGGGCTGGTGTGTGGGATGGATGGTCGGTGTGGGGGATGGATGGGGGAGGGGTAGGAGGGTGTGGGGGGATGGACGGGGGAGGGGTAGGTGGGGGTGGGGTTGGTAGGGGAAGGGTAGGTAAGGGTGGGTTTGTGGTTTTGGTCTATTGGTCCGTCTGAGTGGTCGGTCTGAATGGTCGGTCTGAATGGTCGGTCTCTTGTTTTGTCTGAGTGGTCGGTCTGAGTGCTCGGTCTGAGTGGTCGCACTGAGTGGTCGTCTGATGTTGTCGGTCTGAGTGGTCGCACTGAGTGGTCGCACTGATGTTTTGTTTCGTCTCGGTCTACTGCGGTGCGCCCTTGACTTCGGGGCGACCTTGAGAAAGTAGTGTCCGCACGGCCGCCGGTCGGCGGGCATGTTTTACTACGCTTCACGAGCGCCTGGCGGCTCCCACGGCCCGCGTCGATCCCGCTTCCGGCGTGCCGCCGGCCCCCAACCGGGGCGGCCCACAGCGAGCGGTGACCCGCGAGTCCACGGTGTAGTTTGTGCTGTCATCATATGTGTCTTCGTATAGTCATCTTGTCGGCGCCCCGTAACTCGTTATCCTAACACAAATTTATAATAGCGAGGTCAAATCTTCTCATTTCACCACTTCCATCCGTGAGGGAACCTGGCTTGGTCGTGGCGCCAGGGATAGAGGAACCGCATGATTGGAGAGACCTAGGAGGGGGGGGGGGGGTCACAAGAGTAATGGACGGACATTGGAGTTGGAAATGCGTCCGTCACCGGCCCTCGTCCAGCTTCGGGGCCCTCTTAAGTGTTAACGTCCCCGCTTGTTTCCCTCCATGTCATCCACCTGCATGCTCACACGGGTCACCGGACTGGCAAATTGAGGGCCTAGGTAATTATTATGGGTCAAATTTTGACAACGATGGGTTTCTGACAGCTGCATGCACACATCGGGCCCCAAACTGCCCCCACTGGTCCTTAAATACCCTTAGCTAGTTCATGCACACTCACATGCATTCCCTTTCATTCTGAACGTTCGCTCCATTAATGACAAGTTTAAAGTTTGGCCCTCGAATTTTCCCTTCCTGTGGTATGTGCGCATTCAGCAAGTCTTACGTTCTCTGACCGTTGCTTAGGGCTTTCTAGCCCAAAGTTAAATGTTAATTACCCGTGCTTAGGTCCACAACTGTGACCGGCTGACGCGACACTGTTGGTTGGGAATGATATACTATTACTTTACTGCCTTCAAGGCTCGATGACACTGGGCTGCGACATTCCTTTAGTTTCTGATGGTCTTATGCTGGGCTTGAGTATTAATGGCCGACATACCTACGATTAAATTAGTCAAATGCCTTGCCAGGCCCTGCATTGCTCTAACTTGCAATCGGCGGGCACCCCCCACAGGTGGTCCTGGGCCACAAATCGGTCTGGATGGCCACCTATCGTCTTTCTAACCTATCCTGCCCGGGGTCATGGTCGGGAGACCCTCAAATCCCCTGCCTGTCCTATCCTTGGGGCTTACAGAACGCCAAACTTCATCTCCCCTGTCTGTGCCGTAATCGAGAGGCCCAGGCCTGCTGGAATAGCTGAGACGGGAAAGGAATACCGACCTAGCCGTTTTTGGCTTTTACCGAACTGTGCGCACAGATTCATCCCGACCCGAAATTGGTTGCCGCTGTCTGCGAGCTTAACCATGGATCCCGTCGGATCTGACCACCCTCGGGATGCCCTTCCGCGCTCTGGGATCACCAGGCCGGAGGGTGTTTGCGGCCTAGAAATTCTCAAGTGAACCAGCTGCCTTGTCAATATCCAGTCTTTCGGCACGCTTTCCCAGGGGTTCAACCAACAGCGTTTCGTCATTTTCACGTCTCTATCAGCCCTCCTCCGTCTCCTCCGAAGAGAAGAAGGCGGAGGCTCACGTTTGGGCCCATGGAAGTTATCGCCCGTGGAAGGGCGGCTTGCAGGCCGTCTCCTCGCTTATTGCGTAATCTGTCTCACGTTTTTCCGTCACAGACGGTAGTCGGGTTCGTCCTGTCCTGTCTTGCCGGCTAGCTTTTACATTTAAGGAACGGACGAACTCGGAATTTATTCCCTGCTAAATCACCTAGTATGTTGGCCACTTAATGGTCAGTGGTTAATGGTTCGTTCCTCAACTGCATCGACTAAAGTATTTTGGACCTCCGAGTATTTACCAGGCCCGCGGCATTCAAGGGTAATACATGCGCTGATAAGTACAAAGCCTGAGGGCGAGTTTCCAGCGATTTCACGGTAACGTTATTTCCTATCGTGACGGCTTTGTGACATTTCCCCCTGCAACAATTTACTTGTACGAGTCTGGCCTCCAGCATATCTCGGCGTGACATAAAACGCACACCACGGACCACGGGGTCCTCTATAATTAACTTGAGTCTCAAGTTCATTTCATTCCATTATAGATGTTATCCCCGGTCCCATATGTAATCCGCTTCCTGGGTTCAGTTGTTCGGTACTATTACCCGCAACATTTTAAAGCAGGTGGAAGTCCCGTAGACGCGTGGTGTGATGGTTTAGTGACCCAATGTCCGGAAAGTATTTGCCGCAGCACTTCCAAGGCCAAGAACCCTCGACTCGACGCCTTCGGCCGGGCGACATGTTGATTTGGGAAGCAGAAGTTAGGCGGGTGAGTGGCGAGCGAGGTAGAGAGAGCGAGAGAGAGTGAGAGAGAAAGAGAGAGAGAGAGAGAGAGAGAGAGAGAGAGAGAGAGAGAGAGAGAGAGAGAGAGAGAGAGAGAGAGAGAGAGAGAGAGAGAGAGAGAGAGAGAGAGAGAGAGAGAGAGAGAGAGAGAGAGAAAATTATTATATGCTGGGACGACCCAGTCCTCTTCTTCCTCCATAGTGACGCTCGAGTACTGCCTGATATGTTTCTGGACGAAAGCCCCTTTTCCCTGTTTCCTGACCCAGGAAAAGTCGGCTCAAGTCGTGTAGTGTGCCCCTCCCCCAATCATTTAGCTGCCCTGGACCCGTGTTTATTCTTCGCTCCCATGAGACCAAGCGGGTCGCCGCCTGTAATGGAACCCGTGATCCTTTTCTGCGTGAAGGAAGAATGATAACCTGACCCCTGTAATTCGCTTTTTCCAGGCCCGTTTAAAGCTTACCCTTATGTTAATAATTGCCTGCACTGTGGTTAACGGTAATGGTCTGTTCCCTCCACAAGGGTTAATGAACCTTTGGCTTAGTGGCACCGACCGCTCGGCTGCCTGTGTGCTGGGGAACAGGTGTTGACGTGTGATTGGAATGCGAGGGGGGGAGAGGGGGAGAGAGAGAGAGAGAGAGAGAGAGAGAGAGAGAGATAGAGAGAGAGAGAGAGAAAGAGAGAGAGAGAGAGAACAAGAGAGAGAGAGAAAGGGAGAAAGACGGAGAACAGAAGGGCAGAGGGACAGTGGGGAAAGAGGTATTCCCACCTTGTCTGTTTGCGCATTTTATCCGCTGAGTAACGTGGGGTCCCAGCGGATCTACGTTACTTTCATTCTCCCATGGAAAGAAGGGGGTTTATTTGACTGCAGTGAGCCAGAAGGCCTGCACTCTTCATTGACGTCTTCCCGGAACCACGTGGCTCCTCAGTCACTTAAACCGGCTCCTCCGTCACTTAAATTCTTATCGGTAATGTGTGTGCGTGGCTATGTATTCTTTTCCTTCCATTCAGAGTATAAGCATTCATGGATAGTAAAACATTCGTGTATCATCCACACCAACCTTAAACACCATGCACGTCTAAACGATATAACATTCAGGTATCCCCCCACCAACCCTGAAAACTATGCTCCATAAGAACCTTATTTGCCACAATTCGCTCCTCCATTTTTACCCTTCCCGGGGCCGACGGCTACCCATATCCCACCGCTGGCTGGGGCCATCACATATGCATTACAAGGGCCGGTGGCGGACGGGTCACATGGGTTTCATGACAGTTCACGGGATACATTGCCACTCCTTGCTCTAGTTCACTCACATGTCTCGTAGTGGCCGCGTTGACCCGAAGTTCACAGATTTACCACAATCACTCCACTCAGCTCGCGAGCGACTCCCGAACGATTATGTTGGATGTGCGAGCTTCTCGGCGATTTCGTCGAATGTTCCTCCTCCGTCGCAGCCGTGGGTGGTCCGCCTCCGGCGGCTGCCTCGGGTGGTGTGTCCCGACACTGCCTTCGGTGATGTTCCTCCTCCGGGGTGGCCCGCCTCCGGCGGCTGCCTCGGGTGGTGTGTCTGCGATGACTGCCTTGGGTGATGTGTCTGACTCCTCCGGGGTGGCCCGCCTCCGGCGGCTGCCTCGGGTGGTGTGTCCGCGACGACTGCCTTGGGTGATGTGTTTCCTCCGCGGTGGCCCGACTCCGGCGGCTGCCTCGGGTGGTGTCCGCCTCCGACGACTGCCTTGGGTGATGTATCTGCCTCCTCCGTCGACTGCCTCGTCCGCGATGCCCCGGGGTGGCGCTTATAAATGCGCCTGTTATCAGACAACGCACGTCAGGCTCTTTGTGCCCCGTGGCCTGGCTGGTGGCTGATGGTGCCGGCTGGTGACGCTGGTGACTGGTGATTGGTGACTGGTGACTGGTGACTGCCGACTGCCGGCCGCTGATTGGCGGTTGGCAGTTGGCAGTTCCTGAGCGGTAGCTGTTTCCAGGTTACTGGGTCAGGCTGATACCCGTGGCTGGGCGGAAGTCACTGCTTGCATTCGCGGTAGCTCAAGTGGCCGCTATTGACAGTGTGTGGGCGTATCGGCGACGAGTAGGCTTCGTGTTTGCGCTGGCTTTTCACAAATTTCTCCGCACCTGCCACGGGTTTCCGGTCGCGGCGGCTGGATTTCTCGTGTAGTCGGGCCGCATGACATCCGCATGAAACTCCGTGTTAAAAATGTAAGCCTTCTTACATTCAGACTTCCTTCGAAGATCGCGTCCTCGCGATCCTGGGATAGGTTCTACCCTGTTCACGTCTCATTGAATTCCTTCCTTCCCCCTTTCCCCGATTGGTCCCCTGGGTTCCGTCGCTCATTCCTAGATCTAAAGTATACATCGCGTGCACAGCCTACCACTATTTTGGTGATGGGGCCGGTCTAATTAACGTCACATAGCGCTGCCCCCATAACACGACATGTGGCACACTATTGGTTCTATGCGAAGTTACATACACTGTGTCCTGCGACAATAAGAGACACACGATGTCATGTTGTACGAATGATACGCACAGTCTTAATTTACTCCAAGCGCACACAAACACGGGTCGCGTAGATGGGAGGTCCATTGGTTGGTCTGGATACGTCCGGTCGGTATTGCAGAGTTCCCTCAGAGAAGATGCATGATTATCTCCAGTCCTGCTGCAGCTTCCGGAGGGCCTCTTCGAATGTAGTCATGCGCCGGGCCATGTCCATGTCCTGAGCGTCTCGATGCGTGGTAGGCTGTTGAGGCGCTTTGGTAGCTGGGCCCAGAATGGGAACCGCCACCGCCACCTGACCTGTCGATGCTGGCCGGTGTCATCGGGCGCGGCAATGCCTCCAGACAAGGATGCTGATTAAGATGAGTATTGCCAGTATGCGGATGGTGGCCAGGGAGGTGGGAGCGTACAGGGCGGCAACAGAGGTCTAATCGCTACCTCCGCTTGTACTGCCCAGTTGTTCAGTTGGTCCTGGATGTTTGGCCAGGGGTGTGGGATTTAAAGTTTTAGATGGAAAGGCACTGATGAGCATGGCTAAGTTCTTGTCAGGGATCGGATCTGTCATAGGGATTGGTTGGAGGAAGTGAGTTTTATTTAGGCTGTGGCTGAATGATGTTAGGTCACTGACATGGAAGTCTTCCACTTTGCCCATTGTGAGCTTCCGATGGCTGGCACGATGAAGTTGTCGTCCATAGCACTGCATCCGAGAGGGGGTGCTAGCACCCCAGTGCCTTGGAGAGTGATGGTCCGCCGATCGTTGTCCGAGCATCTGATGGCAAAGATCTATTTACCAGGTAAGACGTATGCCCAAGAGGTTTCCGAAATGGTGAACAGGTGAGGCGAGGGCCGGGAGAGGCGACGGGTGTAGAACACATCTGTGGCTGAAATGTTATTTCTGAAAGCTCTGTACAAACAACCGTTCCGCGTTTGGGGTTATTAAAGGATTGAAGGTCTCGCAAACGGTTACTTCACTGTACTTGCCGCAGCTGGCTATCTGCTCTTTGTTCCACTTGCCACAGCTCCTTCAGAGCACCTATAAATTCCTTCTGATGGTGTGTTGCTTCCGATGTGTTATTTGTCTTCTGGCGAGGTGTCATCAGCTGACCGGCACCACCGTCTGACGAGGTGTCATCAGACGCCCTGCATCACAGCCTGACTCGGTGTCATCAGCTGCCCGACATTGGCACTTGGCGAGCTGGAATCAGCGACAAACATTGACACTTGGCAAGCTGGAATGAACAAGCCCCATTATCAGTCACGCCCGAGTCGGTTAGATATTTCCGCGCCCAGTCAAACGCGGGTTGTGCCGGTTTGGTAGTGGACTGCGCTCTCGGCGTTATCCCCATCCCCATCAGCAGCGATCATGGTAGCGCCTGCCTCTGGGGACAGCGTCCATGGGAGCACTTCCCTCTGGGAACAATGCTCAGTGCTCAAAGTAGCTCCACTCTCTGTGTGAACTAAACCGAGGTGATCTTGGCATCGGACTTCCGCGTAATAGCCGTCTGCTGGGGCGTCGTGATGGCTTCAGATGCCTGGACTTGCGAAGTGGCCGGAGACAGCTTCCCGAGTGATGATTTGATGATCTCCGATGCCGAGCGGACTACGTTGAAGGTGATGCCAGGGCTGGTGCATGCATAACATCCTCTGATTGGTGTCGGTTGCTCCACCGGTCCGCATGATGTGCCTGTCGGTGTGTCGGTGTCGCCGAGGATAATCGTCAGATGTCTTGTCAGTTGAATATTTTGGTCCTGAGAACACTCCTTCGGTCGTCGGCTGATGTCTAGCGGCTATAGCTGGAATTCCGTCGGTGGTCGCCCTGGGCCGAACGCCGATGGTGTCGCTACTGTGTCCAGACATCCCTAGGCGGATGTGATGGCGTCGCATGCCGGGCCGCCATATTTTGAGATGTGATAGCCGGTGCCATGGTGTCCCCTGATGTGATGACGTCCGACGAGTCCGTTGGTAGAATTTTAGGTGCAGCAGAGCCCACTCGGCGCTTCCGTTGGTGTGGTTATGATGTCCGTTGACTGGTTGGTGTCCCGATTTGAGATGCGAGAGCCGGTGTCGTGAGGTCCCTGATGTGATGACGTCGGACGGTGCTGCAGAGCCCACTCGGTGATACCGCTAATGTGCTGATGTTCGTTGGTAGAATTGGGTGCAGCAGATCCCACTCGGCGCTTCCGTTGGTGTGCTCATGATGTCCGTCGACTGGTTGGTCTCCAGATTTTTAGATGCGAGAGCCGGCGTCGTGAGGTCCCTGATGTGATGACGTCGGACGAGTCCGTTGGTAGAGTTCGTGCTGCAGCACTCGGTCCCTGCTACCGCAGCTCTGAAGATCACTGGACTAACTAAGTACAGCACGATTAAAAAGCCGAGTGTTGCCACTTCTTGACACTAGGTGGCGCAGCTAGCGGTGGCCACTTCTTCTCGATAGATGTCGCGGCGGGCGGCTGCCCGGCCGACGCGGTGCCGAGCGCCCCACCGGCCGACGAGTGATGGCCGGCCGCAAGGCCTAGGCCGGCCGCTGGATCACCGAACGACCCACAGCATGCAGCTGAGCAGCCAGCTGACCGCGCCGCGCGTCAGCTGATTGCTTCCGGACCGTGTGGTGGACGCCTCGGCACGACAGTCATCATTAATCGTGACGTTAAATGCCAGCGCACCATCCTGGCGAAGGGAAATATTTATATAGCAGGCTTCCTGCAGCGTAGAGAAGTGGAGACCCTCGCTGGTTGCCATGGAGACGAAGCACACGCGTCTGGTAGGTGATTCCGACTTGCTGATCGGAGAAGTCTCCAGAAAATGGGTGCCATTCTCCTCCCAGTTGCCATGGCAACGGACTGCAGACTGGCAGACTGTGGACTCTGTGGACAGTCCACTTTGTCCACTCAGACAGTGGACTCTCCACTCTGTGGACGGCAGACTGGCAGACTGTGGAGGCCGCCGACACTTTGAGCGCAGCTGGAGAGTGTTGGAGCGGCTGCAGCCCATCACCAGAGTGGTGAACGCGCCCGAGCATGTGTCGCGCACCGTGCGGCCCTCGCGCTTGACGCCGATCACCGCGTGCCGGCCCACGCGGATTATGGTGTGCCGAGGCTCGTCGCCGCCGATCATGACGCACATGTCGCGCAGCATGCGGCGGCGGTGGCAGAAGCGCGAGTCCTTGAACTCTATGATGTTGGTGTGCCGTAGGAAGAGCACCACACAAGCGTAACATTTTCCCCCAGAGTTGTCCTTCTCGAAGAGGTACATGAAGCCGTCATTTTCGATACAGCGCCCTTTGGAGCCGAGCCGGGTCTCTGTGATGTTGAAGACGGTCTCCTTCCAGTACCGCTGGCCCATCCACTTCGGCGGGAACCGACACTCGTCTGCGCTGGCGAGGGACGGTGACATGAGGGTCAGAGCCAGGGTCAAAGCCAGCAAACGTCGCGTGGGACCCATCTGGGTCGCCATTGAGGGCGCGTCCGATAATTATCCACGTCAACGGCGGCCCGTGTGACTGCAAGGTCACTGTTCTGTCCCAAATGGGACTACTTTTCTGTCCCAATGAGACCACTGTCCTGTGCCCAGTGAGACCACTGTCCTGTCTCAATGAAGTCCCCCAATGAGGGAAAACCACTGTCCTGTCTCAATGAAACCACTGTCTTGTCCCAATGAGACCACTGTCTTGTCCCAATGACCTGTCCCAAGGAACCACTGTTCTGATCCCAATGAGACCACTGTCCTGTCCCCACTGAGACCACTGTCCTTTCCGCTTCTCCCTCCCGGCAGCCACTGTCACCGCACTCGGCAATCGCCTTCCCCGCTTGCCACACGTGTCCACCTGGCACCGTTCCGAGGCTTCATCGTGACGGACACGCGCATTTGATCGCCTGACGTGCCACAATGAATCAAGTTGCTTCGAAGTGTCGCTGCTTCCATCTGACAAGCGTAATCAAAAGCACACAGCCAATGTCGGTCAAGTGCCGACACGTGATTGAGGTCACCCCGCCGTGGTGTTAATTCCCACGTATTTTACTTCACTACTCTCCGTTTTCAATCAATATTATTGTTCTTCAGATTGTTGCTCTCACTCGGATGGGCCACTACTCCTCACTTCGGCCCCTGTGTGACACAGCATCGACGTGGCTTCTGTTGATCACTTCACTTCCTCATCGGCGGCGGATATCGCTCATGAATTTTCACCCCGCATTGTCAGAGTTCTAATTTCGCTGGGGTTTTGTGCACTCCGTATTGTCGCTCTGGCTGTCAAGTGTGTTGGTGTAGCACTCCCACCAGCGGATCACACCAGCGCATCACTTCCCACGTGTCCCCCAAAACAGTAGGCACTGGAGTCTCCTCAAGCGTCTCCGCGCTGTGGTCTCCTTACAGTCAGTGTTGGAGTCTTCTGAAGCGTCTCTGCGCTGTCAGCTCCTCAGTCAGCGCTGGCGTCTCCTCACACTCGGCGCTGGAGTCTCCTCACACTCGGCGCTCACCAGTTTGTCTCCTAATGCACACCTAAAACTTGATCTTCCCCAACAGACTAATCACTTTATGTGTATCCGAGGGCTTCCTCCCGACGTCCACAACGTTCCTCTTGGCTCGTACCTGCAATTCTTCCTTGCCAACACGCTAGTACTCTAATAAGCTTCCCTGAATTTGCCCTTGGGGCTCTTCATAGCCCATACCCTTCTCTATTACTCACGTCTGGGGCACATATTCTCCACAAGGCTCCCATTCTGAATTTACTTGTGAGGCTCATATTTTTACCAAGACTCCGAATTTACTTTTGGGGCTCCGATATTCCTCAATGCTTCCCATTTAATTCACACCGAGGACATCCCTTACCGGGTCTCCTTCAAACCTTCCTAGTCCGCAGACTTCCCTCTTGGTCCACTCTGGGATCATTTTAGCCGGCAGACTTCCTTCTTGATTCACACTGGGGTTCTTCCAAGTCCGCAGACATCCCATTTGATCCACACTGGGATCTTCTTAGTCCCCTGGACATCCTCCTGATCCATACCGGGGATCTGACTAGTCCGCAGACATCCCTTTTTGATCCACACTGGGGATCTTCCAAGTCCGCAGACATCCCATTTGATCCACACTGGGGATCTTCTTAGTCCCCTGGACATCCTCCTGATCCATACCGGGGATCTGACTAGTCCGCAGACATCCCTTTTTGATCCACACTGGGGATCTTCCAAGTCCGCAGACATCCCATTTGTATCCACACTGGGGATCTTCTTAGTCCCCTGGACATCCTCCTGATCCATACCGGGGATCTGACTAGTCCGCAGACATCCATTTTTGATCCACACTGGGGATCTTCCAAGTCCGCAGACATCATTTTTATCCACACTGGGGATCTTCTTAGTCCCCTGGACATCCTTCTACCTCGGGTTCGGCGGTCTGTGCTGGTTCCATGGGCTTCATGGTGAGTGAAGAGACTTGTCACCCCACGTTTAAGGGCGCCAGTGTAGGGCGGCGAGGTCGGGGGCGGGGTCGGTGTGGGGGGGGATGGATGGGGGAGGGGTAGGTGGGGGGGTGGGGGTGGGGTTGGTAGGGGTAGGTAAGGGGGTTTGGGTTTTGGTTAGGAGGGTCGGTTTGAATGGTTTGAGTGGTCCGTTTTGTGTCAGTCTTCAGTGGTCTGTCTGTTGTTGTCGGTCTGAGTGGTCGGTCTTAGTTGTCGTCTGGTGTTTTGTTTGGTCTTGGTCTACTGCGGTGCGCCCTTGACTTCGGAGCGACCTTGAGTAAGTAGTTTCCGCACGGCCGCCGGCCGGCGGCCATGTTTTACTACACTCACGGGCGCCGGGCGGCTCCCCGGCCCGCGCCGATCCCGCTTCCGGCGTGCCGCCGGCCCCCCAACCGGGGCGGCCCACAGCGAGCGGTGACCCGCGAGTCCTCGCTGTAGTAGGTGCAGTCTGAGCGTGCCATACCATCTGTGTCTTCGTCGTATTGTCATCTTGTCGGCGCCCCGTGACTCGTTATCCTAACACGAATTTATATTTAGCGAGGTCAAATCTCCTCATCTTCACCACTTCCATCCATGAGTGAACCTGGCTTGGTCGTGGCGCCAGGGATAGAGGAACCGCATGATTGGAGAGACCTAGGAGGGGGGGGTCATAAGAGTAATGGACGGACATTGGAGTTGGAAATGCGTCCGTCACCGGCCCTCGTCCAGCTTCGGGGCCCTCTTAAGTGTTAAAGTCCCCGCTTGTTTCCCTCCATGTCATCCACCTGCATGCTCCACGCGGGTCACCGGACTGGCAAATTGAGGGCCTAGGTAATTATTCTGGGTCAAATTTTTGGCAACGATGGGTTTCTGACAGCTAGATGCGTACGCAGAGTTCCAACAGCTCACACTGGTCCTTAACTACCCATAACTACGTCATGCATGCTCCCACGTAATCCATTCATTTCCATCTTCCATTCCGAACATTTGCTCTCTATTAATGAAAGTGTAAATGGCCCGATAATTTCCCTTCCAGTGGTGCATGCGCATTCAGCGAGTCTTACTTCCTCAGACCGTTGCTTAGGGCTTTCTAGCCCAAGGTTAAATGTGAATTACCCGTGCTTAGGCCCACAACTGTGACCGGCTGACGCGACACTGTTGGTTGGGAATGATATACTATTACTTTACTGCCTTCAAGGCTCGATGACACTGGGCTGCGATATTCCGTTAGTTTCTGATGGTCTTATGCTGGGCTTGAGTATTAATGGCCGACATACCTACGATTAAATGAGTCAAATGCCTTGCCAGGCCTTGCATTGCTCTAACTTGCAATCGGCGGGCACCCCCACAGGTGGTCCTGGGCCACAAATCGGTCGGGATGGCCCCCTATCGTCTTTCTAACCTATCCTGCCCGGGGTCATGGTCGGGAGACCCTCAAATCCCCTGCCTGTCCTATCCTTGGGGGCTTACGGAACGCCAAACTTCATCTCCCCTGTCTGTGCCGTAATCGAGAGGCCCAGGCCTGCTGGAATAGCTGAGACGGGAAAGGAATACCGACCTAGCCGTTTTTGGCTTTTACCTAACTGTGCGCACAGATTCATCCCGACCCAAAATTGGTTGCCGCTGCCTGCGAGCTTAACCATGGATCCCGTCGGATCTGACCACCCTCGGGATGCCCTTCCGCGCTCTGGGATCACCAGGCCGGAGGGTTTTTGCGGCCTAGAAATTCTCAAGTGAACCAGCTGCCCTGTGAATATCCAGTCTTTCGGCACGCTTTCCCAGGGGTTCAACCAACAGTGTTTCGTCATTTTCCCGTCTTCTATCAGCCCTCCTCCGTCTCCTCCGAAGAGAAGAGGGCGGAGGCTCACGTTTGGGCCCATGGAAGTTATCGCCCGTGGAAGGGCGGCTTGCAGGCCGTCTCCTCGCTTATGGCGTAATCTGTCTCACGTTTTTCCGTCACAGACGGTAGTCGGGTTCGTCCTGTCCTGTCTTGCCGGCTAGCTTTTACATTTAAGTAACGGACGAACCCGGAATTTATTCCCTGCTAAATCCCTCATTCGCACCTAGTACGTTGGCCACTTAATGGTCAGTGGTTAATGGTTCGTTCCTCAACTACATCGACTTAAGTATTTTGGACCTCCGAGTGTTTACCAGGCCCGCGGCATTCAAGGGTAATACATGCGCTGATAAGTACAAAGCCTGAGGGCGAGTTTCCAGCGATTTCACGGTAACGTTATTTCCCATCGTGACGGCTTTGTGACATTTCCCCCTGCAACAATTTACTTGTACGAGTCTGGTCTCCAGCATATCTCGGCGTGACAGAAAACGCACACCACTGACCACGGGGTCCTCTATAATTAACTTGAGTCTCAAGTCCATTTTATTCCATTATAGATGTTATCCCCGGTCCCATATGTAATCCGCTTCCTGAGGTCAGTTGTTCGGTATTATTACCCGCACCATTTTAAAGCAGGTGGAAGTCTCGTAGACCCGTGGTGCGATAGTTTAGTGACCCAGTGCCCGGAAAATATTTGCCGCAGCACTTCCAAGGTCAAGAACCCTCGATACTTTTCTGCGTGAAGGAAGAATGGATAATCTGGTCTCGTTAATTTGGCTTTTTTTCATGCCCGTTGAAGGAATTGGTGTGAATTGTGTGAATTTGGGGAATTTGTGTGAATATGTGTGAATAAATGCCTGCACTGTAACGTCACGCTGGTCTTTACGTCGGAGGTGTCCGGAAGTTTTCGTGAGCTTGGGAGGATGAATGTTCGTGACTCAAAGCTGAGCGAGTATGGAAGTACTGCACGTTATTTAACGCCTGGTTGCTATTTCATTCTTGATAAATGCTTGGGCCTGTGTAACATCCGCTATTTCAGCTTCGGTGTGGACATTTCGCAGTGGCAACGGTTTAGTGTAATCTAAAACGAAATTGTGCGTCTGAGTTATTCCACATTTTTCTACCGTTTACGTTTGCCAACTAGGAAACACGAGCGTAAAGAACACGGTGCTGCTCACACACCCGTACTTATTCTAAGTTACTCGACATGTAGCATGAATGAATCTTGTGCGGTTACTCTTGTACGTTCCGTCAAGGGTGACATCAAAACCCTCATAAACCCTCCGGAACCAAACCCATTGTCTGGTGGAATATGATGCAAATTACAATGTCTTTGCAGGTAAACGCACTGGAATGGCAGATCTCTGATAAACAAATGTCCATGTCATGCGATACTCCCGTTCACTACTGACTATTTGGGTTAACGGTAATGGTCTGTTTCCTCCACAAGGGTTAATGAACCCTTGGCTTAGTGGCACCGACCGCTCGGCTGCCTGTGTGCTGGGGAACAGGTGTTGACGTGTGATTGGAGTGCGAGGGAGAGAGGGGGAGAGAGAGGGAGAGAGAGAGAGAGAGAGAGAGAGAGAGAGAGAGAGAGAGAGAGAGAGAGAGAGAGAGAGAGAGAGAGAGAGAGAGAGAGAGAGAGAGAGAGAGAGAGAGAGAGAGAGAGAGAGAGAGAGAGAGAGAGAGAGAGAGAGAGAGAGAGAGAGAGAGAAAGAGAGAGAGAGAGAGAAAGAGAGAAAGACGGAGAACAGAAGGGCAGAGGGACAGTGGGGAAAGAGGTATTCCCACCTTGTCTGTTTGCGCACTTTATCCGCTGAGTAACGTGGGGTCCCAGCGGATCTACGTTACTTTCATTCTCCCATGGAAAGAAGGGGGTTTATTTGACTGCAGTGAGCCAGAAGGCCTGCACTCTTCATTGACGTCTTCCCGGAACCACGTGGCTCCTCAGTCACCTAAACCAGCTTCTCCGTCACTTAAATTCTTATCAGTAATGTGTGTGCGTGGCTATGTATTCTTTTCCTTCCATTCAAAGTATAAGCATTCATGTATATAAACAATACATTCGCGTATCATCCACACCAACCTTAAACACCATGCATGTCTAAACGATATAACATTCAGGTATCCTCCACCAACCCTGAAAACTATGCTCCATAAGAACCTTATTTGCCACAATTCGCTCCTCCATTTTTACCCTTCCCGGGGCAGACGGTTACCCATATCCCACCGCTGGCTGGGGCCATCACATATGCAAAACGATCGGTGACGGACGGGTCACATTTTTGGGCATGATGGTTCACGGGGTACATTGCCACTCCTTGCTCTAGTTCACTCACATGTCTCGTAGTGGCCGCGTCGACCCGAAGTTCACAGATTTACCACAATCACTCCACTCAGCTCGCGAGCGACTCCCGAACGATTCCGTTGAATGTTCTCTCCTCCGGCGGCTGCCTCGGGTGGTGTGTCTGCGATGACTGCCTTCGGTGATGTGTCGACTCCTCCGGGGTGGCCCGCCTCCGGCGGCTGCCTCGGGTGGTGTGTCTGCGATGACTGCCTTCGGTGATGTGTCGACTCCTCCGGGGTGGCCCGCCTCCGGTGGCTGCCTCGGGTGGTGTGTTCGCGACGACTCCTTGGGTGATGTCTCTGCGACGACTCCTTGGGTGGTCCGCCCCCGGCGGCTGCCTCGGGTGGTGTGTCCCCGACGACTGCCTTGGGTGATGTGTCCTCTCCTGCGGGGTGGCCCGCCTCCGGCGGCTGCCTCGGGTGGTGTGTCCGCGACGACTGCCTTCTGTGATGTCCTCTCGACTCTCCCGGGGTGGCGCTTATAAATGCGCCTGTTATCAGACAACGCACGTCAGGCTCTTTGTGCCCCGTGGCCTGGCTGGTGGCTGATGGTGCCGGCTGGTGACTGGTGACTGGTGACTGGTGACTGGTGACTGCCGACTGCCGGCCGCTGATTGGCGGTTGGCAGTTGGCAGTTCCTGAGCGGTAGCTGTTTCCAGGTTACTGGGTCAGGCTGATACCCGTGGCTGGGCGGAAGTCACTACTTGCATTCGCGGCAGCTCCAAGTGGCCGCCATTGACAGTGTGGGCGTATCGGCGACGAGTAGGCTTCGTATTTGCGCTGGCTTTTCACAAATTTCTCCGCACCTGCCACGGGTTTCCGGTCGCGGCGGCTGGATTTCTTGTGTAGTCGGGCCGCATGACAACCGCATGAAACTCCGTGTTAAAAATCTAAGCCTTCTTACAGTCACATCACACATTCATAACCATTGCACTGCAAAAATAATTTCCAAGACATCAAGTATTTCCATAAATGCCAGGGCTACCTTTGATTATTTTTTTCCGAACATTTTTTTCAATTTAAGAACCTAGCCCAACCTGTTTGGAAGAAAACAAATATTTAAAAGTAAAAATCCATATTTTCCAAATTAGAAAACTTAACCTAACCAAACCTCATACCTTTGTTTGCTTTATGGAGGTAAAGAGAGTGGTAGACTTCCCTTGTGAATATCTTAAAGTTAATAAACTCAATTTTGGAGGAATTTTTCATCTCAAGGGCAGATTAGGCTAGGTTTGGTTGAGCAGGGTCAGGTTTTATTAATTTGAACAATCTTGAAAAAAACAATGGTTTCATATTTTTCTTTTTCGTCATTTATTTTCCTAAAAGGGAGATTAAACTTGGTTAGGTTACCATAGGTTACATTATTGAGCTTGTTAGATTGCATGTTATTTAGGTTTTCTCGGGCTATGTTATGATAGCTCACTTTAACATACATTTTATGTTATATTATCTGAATCAATGCACATGTTTGGTATGATTTTGCTTGTCAACTGAAGAGTAAGTATTCATAATTGTCTTTTTCGTAGTTCATTTTCCTAAAAGGGAGATTAAACTTGGTTAGGTTACGTTAGGTTACATTATTGGGCTTGTTAGGTTGTATGGTATTTAGGCTTTCTCAGGCTATGTTATGATAGCTCACTTTAACATCCATTTTATGTTAAATTATCTAAATCAAAGCTCTTGCTTGGTATGATTTTGCTTGTCAACTGAAGAGTAAGTATTTGCACAGGAAATGGGTGGTCACATTATCTTAATCATTGTAACAAACATTGCATTGACAAAAATTCCAAGCATTTAAAATTTACTCTAATGCACAAATTTACCAACGTTTTGTCTTACAGTAACGTATGAATGGTCTGGGACAATGCAGTTTGACAGGTAGGTGCCTGCAATCATGAACTGGGATGTATTTAGTGAAACATGGTCATGCATCTTTGGACAAAGGATTTATCTGCTGTGTTACAAAGTGATTTTGTGTTCAATGGAAATATAAACTTATTCTGTAAAATGTAGTTGAAAACTGGGGTATTTGAGCAATTGAAAACACAAATCAAGAACTGTTTGGTATTCTTTGCTGCATTGGCTTGAGATGTTTCAACCAGGTTTTGATCATTCATGCTCATAACACTTAGAGCATATGTTATCATTTAACTCATTGGTCTTGCTAATTAATTCACAAGGAATAAATACTCAAGAATTGCAAGTCACAATACCTATGGTATGTATCATTATTGTAAATATGTGTTTTTCCTTTCAAGTAATTTTGTAACTCTTGGATTTTTCCCAATGTCATATTTCGAAAGGTAGTTAGCATGATCTTACCACTCATTTCTTCTGAAGTTTTTATTTCTCAGTTGGCAGACAAAGCAACACCAAAAAAGGAGCTTTGGGTTGGGTCATATAGCATACCAAATAATGCTAAGTAAAAGGAAAAAGCCACATAGTCTAGACTAACCTAGCCTAACTTCTAATGTAAGAGAATAGTCTTGAAAGATGGAGAAAAATAAAACAATTTTTATTCTAAAACTTATCAAAGAAAAAACCTACTCTGACCTAACATAGACTAAGCTGCTTTTAAAGAACAAAAGAACTTGAGGAACAAAAAAGTATTTTTTGCAACTAAAAAAGTGACGGAAGCGAGCCTAACCCCTTTATTTGCTTCCTGCAGGTAAAATGTGTCCAAAACCTGTCTTGTGAATACCTTAAAGCACAATAATACTGCACATACAGGTGGTGTTAATAAGATAAATTATTAATGATGTCAAACACAAGTGTGGAATATTGTTCCCCCTTGGTTTGTCATGCACCAGATCTGGAATGCCTCATGCACTGGTGTCGGATGTGAGTATTCAGTAAATGTGTTGTACAAGGCTGTTGCAGGATTCGAAGATTCTTTGAAGAAAATGTTAAGATTTTTTAAAAACATTGGTGTTGTTAAAATAGTTTTATTATACACCAGTGCCCTTTTTATCTGAAACAACTTGACACTGTCCTCATTTCCTTGACATCCTTGACTCCAAGACATCCTTGCGATGCTATTTCATCTTTAAGCAAATTTGACGATGTATAGCGGCAGTGCCAGTTGACCAGGAATACCTTCATTGAAACGAGTGATAAATTCTGAGGAAGTTCCAGGGGGGCATTTTCAGTTAGTACCATCGTTTGATCAAAATATTCAATTTCACATGCCACCACATCATGCGTCTGGTATTCCCCGTGCTTAAGCTATACGGAAGTATCGGAACATATGAACTTTAAAACAAAATTGACGATTACTAACGGCCATTATACTGGAGTATAAGTTGTATCAGCTGATGCAGAAATGATGAATGTATCCAGCACAGGTGGGGCAAAATCTCGAGATAGCATACTTTCTTTGGTTTTGACAATTATGTTCATAATTTAGCATCTAGCGGCCCGCGGCCGCCATACGAACCGATAGCATGCTTACAGTTCGAACTTCCGCCGCCAGGTGCAAACGAAGCGCTAGCAGTAGCGTGGCCGCGCATGTCCCCTATCGTTACTCCCATTTCGCTTTAAGGACAATGTGACAGTGTGAAATGATTTGATAATAAAACGAACTACACATCATAAGAGAGCTTGTTTCAATATTGTTCAAATTTGACCATTGGAAATTACTTGCACCTCCTCTAGAAACTAGAATATAACATTAATCATAGCAAGCCCATTCTGGTGGTGTTCCTTCACAAACCCACCACCAGGGCGGCGCCACCGGTATTATGTCCGCTCATGACGCCTAACGTGTATGTCATCTTTCACGCGTCCATGCATCTGAGCATATTTCTAAGCACATTGAAGGAAATTTATTGTGGTGTATCACTTGTGTACATACAGGAACTTGACATCCTGATAAACTAATGTGCATAATATGAAACTCGATATTCCATCGCATTGTGTGCACTTGAAAAATTACTTTGCAAATACATCAAAATGCACCTTAATAATGCCCTCAAAGTTCTCCTGTAATTATTTCAGCATAAAAATATTGTTACACAAAAGCAAGTTTGACAACCTGGTTGACTGTGCTTCCCTTTAATTAATTCACAATGTTATATTATGGCTACTGAACCACAATGTTTCATTGATTCCCAAAAAAAATCGGACGCCTAGTCTTTTCCAGCAAGATGCAAAAACGTAAACTGCTGAGGTGGTTGCCATTTATTCACACCAAGGTGACGAATGGTGACAGCGAGCACCGGACTATTCCTCATGGCAACGCATCTGCTCGCGTTATCTTGCCTCGCACTTGGACGACCTACATCTCACTGTATTATCAACTGCCCATTCAGCAAAAGCTGCCTTCGAAATGTTTCCATCATGCCCATAACCTGCTCGTGCTTTCTACCACTTTCTCTGATTGCCATGTGATCACAAAAATGCGGGAAAGAGGCAGCTCAGTTACGTAGCATCCAGCAGCATTACAGAATGTCAAACGCTGGTTGAAAATGTCATGACATTCTTGGGCCTGCAGCGGGCCACAATATCGGCACGCCGGCGTGCCGGACCATAAAGGTCATTTCCACCGCCTTTAGAGCGGGTATGTTACATATTTGTCTATAAAAGCGAGTGTTTGCAATCAAGATACAGGCAAGTGGACATTTATGTGAAGGGAATTTTATGTTATAGTTTGTGTGATATTTTAGGTGCTGACGGCGGGGACTGGCTTTGGGACATTTCCTCGATGTCTAAATTGTTTTAATTTTACTTTACTCCTCCACAAAATAATTTGTAGTTTGGGTGTGGGTGGGAGCGTTTTGAGAGTGGCGAGAAGTTGATTTTGCCAGGGTGCCGGCTTTAGAATACTCTTATCGAAGAGTACCGAGGAATCTTTACCGTGCGAACAAGGAGGTAATTGTCCACACCGCCTATCACGACGACCACCGCGTGTGTTAGTAGCGGGTTATTCTAAGCATGCCATGCAGGGCTGTCAGTTGGGTTAGTACGGTGTTTTGAAATTCGGCTCTTCTACGTCCGCTGTACCTCTGGGTAGCCGTTTACGTTATGAGTTGCAAAGCAAGTCGGCTCATCTACGTCCGATGGCTCCTCTGGGTTGTCATTTTACGTTATGCTATTTTTTATTTTTAGTTTTTATGTTTTCCTAAAGCAAGTCGGCTAATCTACTTCCGACGGCACCCCTAGGTATCCATTTATTTCTAATTGGGGAGCAAATCGGCTCATGTACGTCTGACGCCATGTGGGGATGTCTATTTACGTGTTTCCTACGAGTGTTTCGCGGTCATGCATTGCGATTTGATGTGAGTGTTAGTGGTGTGGTGCCTACAGTGCTCCTGCTAGCTTTGTGGCATACAAATATTCAAATAGCAATTGAAGGAGTTCTGGGTGCTTGTCACCGAGAAGCGATGGAAGCGATAGGGTGATACCCTCTCTTTGGCAGAATGCCTTAAGGGCTGTCTTTGAGAGCTAAAGCTACTGCAGTCTAGCAGGATGTGGCCTATGCCTAACGTGGTGTTGCAGGTGTCGCAGTGAGGTGTTGTGTATTGGTCACCCTCTAATTGAGGCTGTGTTAGTATTGTACAATCAGTTCTAAGTCTAGTGAGGATGACCTCTTTTTGTCGTTGAGATTGATTTGAGATGTTCCTTGTGCCTATCGTTGGTTTGATTGCGTGGGTGTGGTTGGATTTGTGTTGTGTTGAGTTGTGTTGTGCCCATGTGTTATGTTGATGTTAGCGAATGTGGCGTTGTAGGAGTGTTTTGTAATCGTCTACCGAATATTCCACGCTAGGGTAAGTGTTGTTGTTAGACTGTCGCTTCACACGGCGCCACAGTGTGTCGCTTCACACGGCCGCCACAGTGTGTCGCTTCACACGGCGTCACAGTGTGTCGCTTCACACGGCCGTCACACTGTCGCTTCACACGGCCGTCACAGTGTGTCGCTTCACACGGCGTCACAGTGTGTCGCTTCACACGGCCGCCACAGTGTGTCGCTTCACACGGCCGCCACAGTGTGTCGCTTCACACGGCCGCCACAGTGTGTCGCTTCACACGGCCGCCACAGTCTGTCGCTTCACACGGCCGTCACACTGTCGCTTCACACGGCCGCCACAGTGTGTCGCTTCTCATGGCCGTCACACTGTCGCTTCACACGGCCGTCACAGTGTGTCGCTTCACACGGCCGCCACAGTGTGTCGCTTCACACGGCCGTCACAGTGTGTCGCTTCACACGGCCGCCACAGTGTGTCGCTTCACACGGCCGTCACACTGTCGCTTCACACGGCCGTCACGGTTCGCTTCACACGGCCGCCACAGTGTGTCGCTTCACACGGCCGTCACAGTGTGTCGCTTCACACGGCCGCCACAGTGTGTCGCTTCACACGGCCGCCACAGTGTGTCGCTTCACACGGCCGTCACAGTGTGTCGCTTCACACGGCCGCCACAGTGTGTCGCTTCACACGGCCGCCACAGTGTGTCGCTTCACACGGCCGTCACATTGTGTCGCTTCACACGGCCTCCACAGTTGTGCTTCACACGGCCTCCACAGTGTGTCGCTTCACACGGCCGCCACAGTGTGTCGCTTCACACGGCCGCCACAGTGTGTCGCTTCACACGGCCGCCACAGTGTGTCGCTTCACACGGCCGTCACATTGTGTCGCTTCACACGGCCGCCACAGTGTGTCGCTTCACACGGCCGCCACAGTCTGTTGCATCGGCAACACAATGTGGCGGCGGCCAGCGAGAACAAGCACGATGTAAACACGCTGCGGGCAACGATGGACACCACGGCCGCCACCGTGCCAACACGGCCAGCAGCACGCTCCTGCATGGGTGCAATCACTGGGGGAGGGCGTGTACTGGGGGACACTTCCCTCTTTTTTCCCTGGTCTTCACCATTAACCCCATGGCGTTGATTGTAAAGAATTGGTCTAAAATCACCGTGTTCGCCCAAATTTGGGCTACCCGTTCTTGAGAGTGACAGTGACAAAAACATGCGTCACTAATATGCAGAGTGTAGTTCGAAAGTCCTCGGAAGCTGCTCATTCTCTGACGGATGAGAATCAGCTTCTGAGTAGTTTTCTGAGATAACCGCATCAGGAAATTAAGCTGCACCCTCGAAATGGGAAAGGGACGGCAATGGCGGCTACTGCCAAAATGATTAAGCAGTGGTCTGTTATGGATTTTGCATTTGCATCACAGGCACCTGGAGCCAACAGTATCTTTAGTTTGCTGTTTCATTCCATGGACATCCATATATTATATACGAGCCATGAGGATGCTATTACGTTGCATCCTAAAATTAAAACCAAACATTTGAACTAACTAGAATCCCACGAGGAATAATAGAAGGAAAATACAAATATAACGAACTATTAAATAAAACTGAAGTATTAATTGTACATGACAGTTGTATTGGCTGGAGCTCAGACGGCACTGATAACACGTACGCAATGACGCATTCATTAAATATGTACGAAGTAATTAAGCTTAAATTAAATATCGTTAAGAACAGACGTACACCAACAGTGTAGCATGGTCAGTCGGTCAAGCTGGCAGTGGCAGTGAGAGGGTGGCGCACCCTGCCGCCCGGGACGCGGCTCGTCTCGCCCTGCAGCATGTCGTGCGACTGGGAGTGTATGTCGACTGGGAGTGTGAGAGTGTGAGGGTACGGGCCGCAGCAGTGAGAAGGTGGCGCACCCTGCCGCCCAGGACGCGGCTCGTCTCGCCCTGCAGCATGTGGTGCGACTGGCAGTGTATGTCGACTGGCAGTGTATGTCGACTGGCAGTGTATGTCGACTGGCAGTGTATGTCGACTGGCAGTGTATGTCGGCGGCCGAGCCGGCAGTGACAGTTGACATCGCTCCGGGTTTGCGGTCTGGTGGCCGCACAGTGAGCTGCTGGCTTTGTGAGTGGGTGTGCGGCGCCGACACCCACTCACACCAACAGTCAGTCCGGCGCCAAGTTACGGTGAGTCACACAGTGAGTCATACAGCGCGTCATACAGTGAGTCATACAGTGAGTCATACAGTGAGTCATACAGTGAGTCATACAGTGAGTCATACAGTGCGTCATACAGTGAGTCATACAGTGAGTCATACAGTGAGTCATACAGTGAGTCATACAGTGAGTCATACAGTGAGTCATACAGTGCGTCATACAGTGAGTCATACAGTGAGTCATACAGTGAGTCATACAGTGAGTCATACAGTGAGTCATACAGTGCGTCATACAGTGAGCCATACAGTGAGTCATACAGTGAGTCATACAGTGAGTCATACAGTGAGTCATATAGTGAGTCATACAGTGAGTCATACAGTGCGTCATACAGTGAGTCATACAGTGAGTCATACAGTGAGTCATACAGTGAGTCATACAGTGAGTCATACAGTGAGTCATACAGTGAGTCATACAGTGAGTCATATAGTGAGTCATACAGTGAGTCATACAGTGAGTCATACAGTGCGTCATACAGTGAGTCATACAGTGAGTCATACACTGAGTCATACAGTGAGTCATATAGTGAGTCATACAGTGAGTCATACAGTGAGTCATACAGTGAGTCATACAGTGAGTCATACAATGAGTCATACAGTGAGTCATATAGTGAGTCATACAGTGAGTCATACAGTGAGTCATACAGTGAGTCATACAGTGAGTCATACAGTGAGTCATACAGTGAGTCATACAGTGAGTCATACAGTGAGTCATACAGTACAGTCATATATAGAGTCATGGCGTGTGACGCCACACGTCACTCCGCGTCTGAGTCTGCCTTCAGTGACGACGACAGGTCACATTGAAGTGTGCGACACACCTTAATGGAGGGTTGTGGCCGAGCTGCATACCCGCTCATCCAACCTGATACTGATCATGAGCCTTATGTAACGAAGCTACCCTATGACGCTCATTAGCAATGGAACATGCCGGATAATTATAGCCACACCCAGGGGAATTATTTTATATGCTTCTGAGGGGGCAAGTGCCCTCTCATTGTTGGCTTTGCCCCCCCCACACATCTCCCAATAATTTAATCTGTCAACATGGAACCTAAATGGAGTGCGCCCTCCAATCCATTTGTGCCTGCCTATTGCCTTAATGTATTTCACCCCCCTCCACACAAATTACTTTCAGAATAATCAGAATAATTCAGGGTTAAATGAAAGAGCACCTGAACAAACACGCATGCACTATGAGGTGAAAAAAGGTGGTGATTGAGTCTCATGATCTGTTGTCCTTCACTCCTTTCACATTTAGCTTTTCCCATGGCAAGTAGTATGGCTTATTAATGTACTTCTTTGCATCCAAGGACCAAAAGGTTATGGATTCGACGGGTGGGCACAGCTTGAGGGCTAATAGGCAAAATGCTCACCAGTCAGTACGAAAAATGCCCTGTTAAGCTCACAAGAACATTTGCGTTGCTCGTTAACCTGGGGTTCCGTAGTTTCCTGAGATTCCATGACCACTCTAGGGTTCCAGGGCCCTTGAGAATCCACGATCCCCATGCAGTGTCAGGGATCCTGAATTCGCAGGACCCCTGCGGTCCCAGAACCACACGACCTGATAATCCCGCTGAGTTGGAAAGACTCTGAGTCTTCTGTGGGGGCCACAGAAGACTCAGGGGTTCCCTGGGGAGCACCAGGGAACCCCACAGGGTTCCCTGGGGCTCCATAGCTCTTGGGCTGACAAGGTACCTTAGGCTCCATTGCTTCCCTGGGGTTCCAGGGTCGCTGAGTTTTAACCCCCCTTTGTGGTTCCAGGGTTCTGTGAGTTGACGGAGTCGACCTTCGCACGTACCTAATCTCGCCTGATTTCAGCCTCGGTCAGTTGGTCGGGTCTGCCGTCTGAGTCTCCCATCATCGCTGCAGGTTCCGCCACACGTGTCACGTGACAAACTTCAGCAGCTGTCCACTGTACCCTCTGCACTGGAAGTCACTGTGTCTGTCCCTCATCCCCCTCCCGTCGCCGTCACCGTGGCCACTGGTCATGTCATGTTACGTGTCACCCGACGCCGGCGGCGTCTGTTTTCCTTCACCGCACACAGAAGCGCCGGAGGCCAAGCGGGGATTACCCGGGTGGCTCACCTTTGACCCCAGCTGTCTTCAGTGGCACGTGACAGGCCAGGTGACGCAGCGGGTGAGCTGCGCAGTTGCCAAATTGTCGCGTATGATCGTTGATGCGGCTCCGACGTGGATATAGGTGGAAGACCACCAGCAAAACCGTAGTCGCAAATCACAAGGTAGGTGTTGTCATAAAGCCATGCAAGTCATAAAGTGATCAGGCTTGAGAACCAGAGGGGCCATCTGAGGTAGGCATATGAATGCATACACTATTAGACGAGAAAAAGGACACCGACACACCACAATCAATACCATATCCCCGCTCCAAAGGAACTATCTACTCCAAGTTATCTGGTATCGTTTTCTTCATATCGCATAGCACACTCCTCGACGCCCATGCTCCAGCAATGCTCGTTACACATCAAGCGCGGACATTTGGCTACTAGCGCTGCGGGTCGTCGAATAAAGACCTCGGAAAAGCATTAAATGCAAAGCTTATTTTGACCCCAAAAAAACATCCAATAATGAAACAGTAGTTGCCACAGACTATCGGATTGATTTTACAGCAATTTCCTATCTTTTCGAGCTGCAATTAATCGCTGAAGTTGAAGGTCGTTACTATTTTAAAGGAACATGACATGCATCCCACTAATTTTACTGCCTGCACATGTCGGTTTGTAAAACCCATTTTGTAGGGGATTGAGACGCTCGATACCTGCCTGCTGATGTGCATCTTACTAGCCTTTTGCAAAATTTGGGTGCGGCACTTTCTGTTTGTTTTCAACACCCAGCGTCATTTTACGCTCCAACTGGCGATATGTTGCCACGGCAACCACAATAAACATGCATGGCCAGAGAAACCCATGCCACAGGCAGATAGGACAGCTTATTGCCTGTCTGCTGGTATACATTTCACTACCCTTTTGGAAAACGTCGGCGAGGCATTTTGTGTCTACTTCCGATGACCTCATTAACATTGCGTCTGTCGCGCAAGGTTCCTGGTAACAGGAGCCTGCACATGGCACATCTACTAGCATAAATCTCACCCTATTTACTACCAATTGGAAATCAGAAACAAGATCCAACCACGAAAAATTGTTCCACCAATGTTTAACTACATGCAATGAAGGAGGCAGATCAGCACGCAGCCCATTCCATTGATCAACAGCCCCTTCACTGAAAACCTGTTGGCATTTAGCTGTCCTGCACCTTGACTTGTCCAACCTGAATTAGTGACCCCTATATGATATTATAAATAGAACATCATTCAGATTCACGTTATCTAACATTTTTATCGATTTTTAGCATTTCCATCATACCACCCATTAACCTCCTATGCTTGAGTGAGTACATATCTACTCACATCAGCCTTCCTCAATATGCTAAGCTACCCATTCCACTGAAAAGTTATGTGGCTTTGGTCTGCACTCTTTCTAGCATACCCATATCTCTGTCTGGCTCACCTATATCCATAGGTGTTGTTGGACGAAAAAAATGGGTGGGGGTCAAAGTGCTACAGGATTGATGTGGGTGTAGGATGTGGCTGTTTTACACGATCACCAGGGAAAGGGGCGGAATATGCCTACTTCTGTTTTTTTTAACATTATCTCATGAGCGGGCGGCAATATTGTAATGGAATCTTGTGATTCTGTTGTTAGAAATCAATGAGCGCATCTTATGCAAAACAAAATCGAAATCCGTTGGTAGATATAGGAGTTGCGGGGTGTCAAATCGACCGACCTGGCGGTGGCCGGCGAGCGTTCAAGGTCGCAAAGGCTTCGTCGGTGCGGTGGAGCGGCGGTGCGATGAGGCTGTCGATCACGACCTCATTTGACCTTAAAGGCCTAGAGTCATGAAATGTGTACTGAAGCGAATTCACTACATCGGAAATCTACCCTACAAACTGTGTGCTTATAGCTTCAGTAGTTTCCGAAATATCAGGGGCAGGGGACGAATCCTCCCCTCCCTCCTCCTGTTCGTGTTATGTGAGAGGCCCTCCGGTGCTCGTGATGATCGACCCTGCTGTCAATTATGTTTGCAGACTAGAATTAGGCCACTTAATCTGCTGGTGGGATACATTTGAAATTGAGGCGTCGAGTCGATCAATTTGCGTTGATAGTGTCGAGGCCGTCACTAGCTTAAATAATGCGCCATTGTTACGTTCCGGCAAAGAGGGAAACATATTTATCAAACGGAAAGCTGGCCCCTGTGACCACCTCCACCTCCACCTCCACCTCCTCTTCCACCTCCACCTCCACCTCCACCTCCACCTCCACCTCCACCTCCACCTCCACCTCCACCTCCACCTCCACCTCCACCTCCACCTCCACCTCCACCTCCACCTCCACCTCCACCTCCACCTCCATATCCACCTCCAGCTCTACCTCTACCTCTACCTCTGCCTCTACCACTACCACTACCACTACCACCACCTCTACCACTACCTCCATCTTCACCTCCACCTCCATCTACACCTCCAGCTCCACCTCCAGCTCTACCTCTAATTCTACCTCTGCCTCTACCACTACCACTACCTCTACCACTACCTCCATCTTCACCTCCACGTCCATCTTCACCTTAACCCCCACCCCGATATGCCGGACCGTCGACACTCGGCAAGCAGATCACACATGATGACCACGGTTACCTCAGTTGATTTCGTTGATTCAGCTGATTCGGTTGATAAGACCATCATGGCAAAAGCACCCCACGGGTGAACTAAAGAAACACGGCCAGGATAGGGACAAAGGAGATCACTATGAGCCAGATGAAAAGCGATACGTCACCGGCTGAGATCTTGCAGCATGGACGAGGCCGGCGCACACTCCTGACGGTGGCTGCGAAGCTTCACCTGACACACGGAGACCAACACCTGTTCCCACATTTCGTATGTCTCTACCCACTTATCTCGATCACATGCACGCTTCACTGAACGTTGATCACTCCTTGCACTCCTTAAACGGCAGCAGCCCAACCGCAGACACACGACTCAAAACCGTGACAAGCACCAACCGTTCCGCACGCGATGAGCTGACTGTCGCGTCGTTAACCGGCCTCCACTGCCATCTGCCGGCGGCGTCCGGGTTTCGTGCGTCCATGCTTGCTCGCGGGAAAGCCCAGGGCACGTTAGGATCAGTCCCCGCGGTTCACCTTTGACCCCGTCGGAGATTATCGTCAAGTGGCTCTTTCGGTTCCGGGAAGACGTCCCTAAGTGCTATTGTGATATGTAGAATAGTTTGAATCCGAAGGTTCGAAAGCGGGTGTTAGCATTGTATACACTATGTAGGCTATCTGTGTTTTGCTGCCTGAGCGTTTGAACAGTCAGCACAAACTGCGACAACTAGATTGTGTGAATATGATGCTGATGATGATCACCCAGGGTCGAAATATATTCACTTATTTCATTCAAGTTTCGTGTTCATCTATCTTTATACATATAATTATACATATCAAGAGCATAAGGTTCATTCTGCCCATAATCATAAGTTGTAATATATTCTCAAATCATCACGAAGCCTTTTATATATATATATGTAACATTGTTAAAGTTAATGTGACCATTCGAGAATCTCTGGAATGTACTGTCTGTGTCACCCGCGATAAGGCCGCGTGAGGTACCAAAACACGAGTATCAGCTATCACATCAAGAACGCCAGGCATGCGGCCCATCCGATCTATCTCAGATAAGATCCATGTCCAGCTCGCAATGTTCGATTGTTAGCCGCCGCGATGAGGTTACCCCACCAGGTTATAACCGATAAGAGCTGAGCTCGTGTCAGGGAGTTCGCATACCACAAAGTCAAGGGCGCCACCAGTCGGGCACCTCTACGAGCCGACGTCGGTCGCCAAGGTGACCACCCGACACCTACCGCTGCAAAACTGCAACCTAAGCGTGCGGCCGGCCAGATGGGGAGTGCACGAGAGCTGACCCCGTGAACCGTGACGTATCACGACCCAGCAACACCCAGCCAGGGCGATGGCCGCCGCCCAGGCCAGCCAATAACAGCTCGTCGCACACTGGTTTAGCACGTCATATCGAACCGGCCAATGACAGTGCCGCTTGCACTCCGATGATGTATTTGCGTGGGTAGTGTCTTGTTTATATGTATGTGTATGCCTTGGAAATAAACAGAGAGAGCTAGGAGAGCCACTAAGAGAACGCAGGCGTTTGCTATATTCCGGGGTAGCGCCCGGCCATCTCGGTCCTCAGGTGTTGGCGACGCGACTAAAATTAGTTGCCAATACTTTAATCTTTCGGCCCCGGCGCTTACTAGTCGTTGGAATTCTAAGAGCGAGCTGTCCGCTTATTTATTCCGGGGGTATAGCGTTCGCGTTGGTCTATCCCTAAGACTCCCCACGGCCAGGGAAAAGACTACACTACATATATATATATATATATATATATATATATATATATATATATATATATATATATATATATATATATATATATAGATATATATATATATATATATATATATATATATATATATATATATATACATATATATATATATATATATATATGTATATATATATATATGCATATAAATGTGCACTTTTGACGAACATTCATTCAAAGATCTCAGATTGGCTGTGATCATTTGCTCTTCTTGTGTTACAAATAATGTCAATTGCTAGTGACACATATTCAGCGTTTCGTCACACGTAGGTGACAATTTCAGGAACAAAAGCAACAACAATATCGTACATAGGGCACACAAGCTGCGCTAGGATGAAAAGGAAACATACGGCAAAAACACGTGATGAACACGTGACGTACTAAATTCCCACGCCTCAACAGCGTCAAATTCACACAATCTAGTTGTCGCAGTTTGTGCTGTATGCCCAGATTTCTCAGAAGTTCAGGTCGCCACCTCCAGGGGGTAAATGGACGTCATGGTGTCAGCTGCGGAAGCGCCCTATAGATGTACAGTGACTCGAGAATTATCAGATCCAACGTTTTGTTACACCTCCCGACATCGGTCAAATTGTGAGAGTCAAACATGTATTGTTATAGACATTATTTGTATTGTGTGCCTCTGAAGAAAAATAATAGGAAATGATGACAGCCAATCAATCTATGATCTATGAATCTATCTGTGTATCTATCCATCTTTCGATATATATATATATATATATATATATATATATATATATATATATATATATATATATATATATATATATATATATATATATATATATATATATATATATATATATATATATATATATATATATATATATATATATATATATATATATATATATATATATATATATATATATATATATATATATATATATATATATATATATATAAGTGAATGCGCCAGCGTTCTCTGCTTTTATCTTCTTCTTAGTTATGCTTTCTAGTTTTCGAACGCATGACCTATGATTATTTGTAAGATTATATAAAATATCCCCAAGTGGTGCAATGATTAACACGGCCGTTATGAGGTATATAGTATAGGAAGTCAGCATCTATGTGAAACAAGTCATGATTCGAAATTACTATATTTTGTCGACGTTTCAACCAGCCTTGACCATCTTCAGAACTAACACAGTATGAATCATGTAGGTGTAATGGAAGCATGAAAAAAATTAAGTGATGATACATACATTAAGTGATGTTTGAAGTTCGCCGCCAGGTGTCGAGGTGCAAACACGTCGGTGTGGAGCTCCTGCTTTCTAGATAAGTCGTTGCAGAACCGGCCAGTATACTAGGCTTAACTGTGGATAGGTATTTAGCAATTACTTCTGTGCATATATTTGCATTGTTTTATCTCATAAGTTTCTTTTTTAGCAAGCAGATTATAATATTTACACCTAGAGACGCTGCCCAGCGCCATTTTGTCAATTCTGTCTGTCTTTGTCTAGTGTGTCAGTGTTTTCAGCTATTTATTTCATTTTTGGCAGTTATTCAGCGAGTGATTTCTTCTTTCTTTAAAACTACCGTCAACTTTCTGCACAGTGATTACCTTGTAAGTGCTGCATAGTTAGGAACTAGCATACACCTAAGCTTTGTCGGTTATTTCGCTCTGCTTTGTTATTTGGTAAATCATTTTGCAGCAAGTTACATTTCAATCTCAATCTAGGAATAAGCTGCAGCCTTTAGGACGGTTACTACCAGGATGCAGGCACTAGAGGATGAGGTTAGGGCCCTTAAGGCAGAGCTTTCCAAGCTCAAAGCTTCCCTTGCTTCACAGGGCAGTCCAGAAAGGGCAGCTTGTAAGGGGCAGTCTGTAGCAGGGGCATCCTATGCCCAGGTGGTCACAGGCCACCAGGTAACTGTAGCTTCCCCTGCTGTGGAGGTGGCAGGGAGATCTGAAGAGAGAAGTGTTCCTAGTGAACAGAAGATTTCTAGTTGTAGCTCACATGAGGGGCAGTGGTTTAAAGTCAGGGGGTGGAGGATTTGGAGGCGTAAGCCTAAGCAAGGGGGCAGTGAGTGGCAGGTGGTAGGTGGTAGGAGTGGGAAGCAACCTAGTGAAGCAGCTCAACAGGCAGGAGTAGTAACATCCAATAGGTTCCAGGCATTGGAGGACTGCCCCCAGGATAGTGATAGCAGCAAGGAGAAAGTGCTAGTCGTAGGAGACTCTCGTGTGCGGCATTTATATAGGGTATTCTGTAAAGGTCGGAGAGGTAGGAGGTGCATCACCAGGCCTGGTGCCAGGGTTAGAGACCAGGTCCCAGTGGTCGCACAGGCCACCAGTGAAAACCAGTTTAGTACAGTTATAGTGCAGGTAGGAGTGAACAACATGGGTCCTGCGAGGAGTGAGGAGCTGATACAGGACTGCAGGGCCCTTCTGGCCACCCTGAAGCAAAGCAATAGCAGAGTTATTGTGACAGCTATTCTGCCTAGGGCTGGAGTCTCCCCTGAGTGGAGCTCTACGGCACTGGCAGCCAATGCCATGATAGGTAGGCTCTGCAATGAGTTAGGTTTGACTTTTGTTGACAAGTGGTGCAGTTTTTATGGCTCATCTGACCTCTATCAGAGGGATGGCCTGCACTCCTCCAAGAAGGGGGTACAAGTGTTAGGCAAAGTATATGAACATGTCCTTCAGGGAAACTAGATAATGGGGTGGGGAGGGAAGAATTGGCATTGCCATCTCAGGGATATGCCAATAGTGACAGCATAGGCAATAGAACCTCACAGTCAGCAAATAGGGGTAGCAGTAGATCAAGGGGGCAGAGTGGTAGCTCATCCAGAGATGATAGAGCTACTCAACATGAAAAAGCCAAAGAGTGTCATGGAACTTTTGTTAAGTGTATGATGCTTAATGCTCAGAGCATTCGATCCAAATTTGATGAGTTCAAGTGTTATGTTGCTGAGGAGAAACCAGATTTCGTTTGCATTACTGAGGCATGGGTCAGTGAGGGATATTTTGGGGATAACTTGCAGAACTATGAGATCCAGGGACACAATATGTTTTCATGCAATAGGGGTCCAGCAGTGAAAAGGGGTCGTATAATGCTCTATGTGAATAGCTTATACAGTTCTCAAAAAGTGGCAGATGGGGTAAAAAATGTGTCTGTGGAGTCCATTTGGCTTGATGTTGCTGTGGGAAAAGGCAACAGCAATATACTGAGGATAGGAGCTTTGTATCGATCCGGAACCTTGCCACATTCTCAGCAACTGGAGCTCCATAAGATGATTGGTGAGGAAATCAGTAGAAACTTTCAGAGGAAATGCCTTATTCTTGGTGACTTTAATCTAAAAGGATATGAAAATGTTGGTGTTGGCTCTCCATCATGTAAACTGTTTAGGAAACGCCTTGAAGAGGACTTGTTCTTACACCAGTTTGTAACGGAACCAACCAGGCAGGGCTCATTCTTGGACCTTGTTTTCTCAGATATAAGTGATTTAGTTCAAGACTTGACTGCAGGAGAAACTCTGGGAAGAAGTGACCATAACATAGTGAGATTCAAGGCACGGGTAGCAGGGACAATAAAGGATAATTTGGCAAAGGTTCCAAATTTTAACAGGGCAGATTTTGACTGCATGAGAGCGGCTTCAAGTGCCATAAAATGGGAAGATGAATTCTCCAATTTAAATGCCTGTGAAATGTGGGAAAAGTTCAAATCTTACTTGAGGGAAATTCAGATTAGACATGTCCCCCAAAAGCAAAGGCGCAAAAGAAGGGTAGGAAAGCCAGCATGGCTTACACCAGATGTGATGAAAGCAATTAAGGCTAAGAAAGATGCATTTAGAGTATTTAAGGAAGCTTCAAATATCGTAAATCTAAGGTCGTATCAAAAATCTAGAGATGCTGTGAAGCAGAAAATCAGAGCAGCAAAGCGAGAAAAAGAATTGGATTTAGCTAGGCACTGTAATGGGGACAATAAACAGTTCTTTAGTTTCTACAAGCTAAGTAAAGTTTCAAGCACAATTGGTCCACTGGAAGTAAATGGGACTATATTGAGTGAGGATGTTGAGATGGTCGAGGAGCTGAGCAAGCAGTTTAAATGAGTATTTACAGTGGAGGATGTGGCTAATCTGCCAACCGTGCACCACAGTTCAGTGACAGGTGATCAGGTACACGATGTTGATTTCATTGATAGTGATATTGTTTTCAATTATATCAGAAAAATAAAGCCAAACAAGGCAGCAGGACCTGATGGAATTTATGCTAGGGTATTGCGGGAAGCTGAAAAGGAAGTGGCAATTCCACTTAGTATAATATTTTGTAGATCAGTTTCGCAAAATGAAATTCCAACAGATTGGAAAAGGGCAAATGTAGTTACTATTTTCAAGATAGGAAAAAGAGGGAAAGTTGAAAACTATAGGCCAGTAAGCCTCACATCCCTAGTCTGCAAGGTACTCGAATCAATTATCAAGGATAGAATAGTTAGTTTTCTGGAAGGAAACAGATTGATTCAAGATACTCAATATGGGTTTAGAAAAGGGCCATCGTGTCTCACAAATCTCTTGGACTTTTTGAATTTTGCTACAGAACAATTTGATCAGGGAAATCAGGTTGATGTAGCATATCTTGACTTTAGTAAGGCCTTTGACAAGGTACCCCATAAACGGTTAATGATGCAGCTTCAGGTCCATGGTATTGCAGGTAGCATCCTAAAATGGATAGAGTTGTGGCTTTCAGATAGACAGCAGAGAGTGATGCTAAATGGTACAAAGTCATCATGGCAAAATGTTCTTAGTGGAGTCCCCCAGGGGTCGGTACTGCGGCCACTATTGTTCATTATATATGTGAATAGCATTGAATGTGGCCTAAGCAGCAAGGTTTTGAAATTTGCGGATGATTTGAAGATCTTTAGGGCAATAACAGGGCACAATGAGCAGGTTTTGCTGCAGAAAGACATAGACGAGCTAGTGAAGTGGTCCGAAAAATGGCAAATGAAGTTTAATTTTGATAAGTGCAAAGTCATGCATATAGGTAGGCAGAATATGAAGGCTCCATACTTGATGGGTGGCCAAGTACTATCTGTGACTCAGCAGGAGAAGGACTTAGGTGTTATTTTGAACACGAAATTGGGGGCATCAGAACAGACCAAAGAAGCCAGGAAGAAGGCACTAAGAATACTTGGGGCAATACAGAGGAATGTGTCATACAAAAGTGAGGAGGTCATCAGGAAGCTTTACTGTGCATATGCCAGGCCACATTTGGAATACTGTGTCCAAGCGTGGTCCCCTAGTTATGAGAAAGATTGTTGGCTTTTAGAGAGAGTACAAAAGAGGGCAACAAAAATGGTTAATGGTATAGGCAGCCTGGCATATGAGGAAAGATTGAATAATTTGAATATGTTTTCGCTTAGATATAGAAGGCTGAGAGGAGAACTCATGGAGGTTTTTAAATCTGTTCATGGTCAGGAACAGGGATATCTCAGGAAAATGTTTGAATTTAACAGAAATGATGCAATTAAAGGTCATCAATTCAAAATTAAAGCTAATCACAGCAGGACAAGGTTAAGACAGTCTTTCTTCACCAACAGGGTAGTAGAATACTGGAACCAGCTGCCAGGAACCATTGTCAGTAGGAACACACTGAACATCTTTAAAAACGGCATAGATAATCATTATAAGAATAGGGGGCCTGTTTTTCTGTATTCCAGGGAGAGTTGATCGACAGGGAGGAGTTTGGAGTTGGGAGGAGTTAGCAATTGTTGAGTGTGTTATGCAATAACAAGTGAGTCTCTTATTAAGTCTAAACGCTTTATAACTTTATATAGGGTGTACCTAGCAGTGGATTCAGCACCTTCCTTCGGGATGTGTTACTAATGAGATTGTCTATGGTAGCACAATGGGTATCATGGGAAGAGTTTGTAATTGTTGAGTGTATTATGCAATAGTAAGTGAGTCTCTTATTAAGTCTGAACACTTTATGGATTTGTGTGGGGTGTGCCTAGCAGTGGATTCGGCACCTTCCTTCGGGATGTGATGCTGATGAGATTGTCTATGGTGTCACGATGGGTATGATGGGAGGAGCTTGTGATTGTTGAGGGTGTTATGCGGTAGCAAGTGAGTGGTGCTAGATAGGCTGGGATATATAGCTTCCTAGGAACTTGGGATAAGGGATTGATTGGGGTGAGAGTATGTACATTTCTAGTACCTTTTCTAGATAGGCTTAACCCAGATGGGCCCCTGTGGCTCTTATTAAGCCTTAATACTTTATGACTTTATGACTTTATACAGTTTCAATTACAACACTTTCTATCCTGCAGGCACGCGTAAAATCAAAACGGAACGTATATGAATATTCCGTGAAATACGCTCATCAGGCATACAATGGCCACAATACAGGCTACACAACACACAGTACACAATACCTATGCTGAACAGAGCACACCGCAAGTATTAAGAACACCCATGCGGGCGGTAGGTGTCTGTCATATAAGGGTAGATACGTGTATGTCTTTGTATGTGCATTGATGGTGGGAGCTGTTTCACGGATGTAGATGGTTTCAGCTGCCGCCAGGCGCCGCTGATCACGACAGTGTAGCTGGATGGTAGTGTTAGCTGTGAGTAGGTGTCTGGTGAGATGTGTGCTGTGCTCTGTCGAAAGATGACTTTTTGGGCCACCATCCTGGAGGTGCATGGTGCATGGTGCAATTCTGTATGCATAAAAGAAAACCTGCTCCCGAAATATTCGAATATATATATACATACATATATATATATATATATATATATATATATATATATATATATATATATATATATATATATATATTCATCTGTAATGGTCAACATAAGGTGCCAAGTGATGCGAAAATGTTACCCAATCGGGTATATTAACATAGTTATCGATTTGCTGAAACCAGCTTCTTCCAGCTTACCTCGGGACTGATACATTTTTTAATTATTTACTTCAGTATATGTGGGAGCTGTGGCAGTCGATAAAATCCAAGTATCTCATGTGTACCAATAGTAGACCTGTTTACTGATATCATATGAAGAACCCGAGAACTCATAGTCTTTTTAATCAGGTCAGCGATCTGTGGTCACGGCAAATCTTGCCCCATTTTTGGACAATTTTCCTATTTTTGTGATATGCATGCCCTACGAAGCATCGTTTCTATCTTGGTATACATCCAAAGCATCATTAGAAACTTCTTATGCAATTTGTTTGACCACCGCCAGGTGATCTGAGGTCTGGTCACGAAAAAGTGGCACATTTGGGCTAAGCCTATTTAGACACTGCTGTATTACGGTTTATTTCTATTTTACATGCCCTAATGGTGTCACAGTTGCATTGCACGACTTAAATTACTCTCATTTGCAAATATAAACTGTGGTCGTAAACTCTACCTTTTTCTTTTTAAAAAACGTCAATTTGATTCACAAACTTAGTTCAACGTAAGAAGCAACGTCATTTTCGGTCCCTATTCGCCGACAGCTCTCCGATGGTACCATGTTCGTTGTCGTGCAAAGCTTAGTTTGAATTTAAAGAGTTAGGGATTGCTTGAGGTTTTTCCCTCTCCGAGGTGGGGTGTGATGATCTGGCCGGAAATACGCAAATACTTGGGTTAATGCGCAATTAGAACACAATTTCTGATTTCTCTGAGGCTGGATGTCACCTCGCTATCAACTGTGTTTTGAAGTTTAAAATCGGCACAACAGCCCGTGAGCTGAACAGGGTGGGAATATTTTATACTCCCCGCCCCCTACGGTCAATGGTGTCCGGCTTAGTAGCCTGGTTCATGCCGAGTCCATGCTTTCTGGTGCCTTTCAAGCCTCTCTCTCTATATTACGCTCCATTAGGCCCGTGGTAATCCCCACCAATGTTGGACATCGGCACAGGCCTTTGAAATCCAAAGAGCCCATAGCAAACCTCGAGGATGCTCTCCCTTGTATCCCGCCCCATCTATCCGGTCAGATCAACACTCTAATTCTCGGGGGGTCCGTATATACCCCCTCTCATTTTCAAACTAAGTGTTGCACGAAAACGAGTGTCGTCAACGAGTCAACGAGTGTCAGAGGTGTCATAGGAAAGCGCTCGACGAGTAGAGCCAGAAACCACCCCAAAATGTTACCCCTCTCCTCCAAAAAAAAATGTCACCGGGCGAGGGTTCCAAGTGATCACGACTGACATCACTTTTTGGCTCTGGTGAGTTCATTTTGGGAAGTGTTTTTTTCTTCCTTAATTTGTAATCAGGAAAGGAAGGCGAAATCGACCATGGCCCTACATTTTTCGTACACCCATAAATCAATATTTTAATTCTTCGATATTTAAAACAAAATTCAGTCTTCAATTTTCCTCAAGTTTTCTTCATCTAATCAATAGAGCGAACCGCGAAACGTTGTTTTAGTCAACTTGCCCTCAGTAAAATAAATGATTACTTTGGCCAAAATCTTCAATTTTAGCCCTAATTGGCAAATATGCAAAACTAATGTATCATCAAAAACAAAAAATAGAAAAGTCCTCTGATGCGTTTTGTTGCGTCCCTCAACATAAGCAAACGCTGAAAGTTTCATTCAAATATATTTATCCACTAAAGAGTGACAACCGGTTGAACTTTTTTGAGGTGACCTCACTTCACCTTTAATAGTTCGTTGACCGTACAAGATCTAACCTCAATATTTGCACACAGCACGCCAAATTGATGTGGAAAAAAGGATGCCAAATTTCGCCGCAATGCCGCCGGCCGTTTTTTGCTATACTATCCGCGGTAATACTTAGGGAAGGTGCATAGTGACTCCCGCCCCCCCTCCCGAGACGGGGTGGGTTAAGTGTCGCGGCGGCCTTTGCAGCTCCGAGGGCGCTCTGTGAAGTCTTCGGCGCCCCGAAAATGGTGAGGCGAACACAGTTCCTCCCATTGTTGTCTCTGTTCTTGCCTGTGTGAGATGCCAGGGTAAAAAAGTGATGTTGTGGCCTGGTAATGGCACGTAGTGCAGCTACCTGTTCAGAGAGTGCAGCACCTCTCCTCACCTGGACCAAACATCCAACTGATGATCACAGTTACACCGGCGGCCAGCGAGTGGCTGGCATCGGTGTCGCTGCAGGTCACTGCTGAGCGGCCAGCGAGTGGCTGGCATCGGTGTCGCTGCAGGTCACTGCTGAGCGCCGTCCGTGTCAACGGCGGCGAGAAAACACCGTGCCCAGGACTGCCCATCGGTGTATTGACCAGCAGGCGGAGAGACGTCGACATATGTTACCAGGACGGAGCAGATCGAAGACAGTCAATCTGACGAATACGTCTGGTGGTGTGACCACGGCCTGCCACCACGGCGGGGCGGCGTCACACAGGCTTCAGCCGCACGGGTGCGCCTAGCCCTTGCACCACTTGTTCTTGCATGGCCCTGAACTGAAAATATTCCTCAACGGAGCTAATCGAAGCCAAAAGTGCGTTTTGACGGCAGTTAAACCAAATAATCAAGCAAATGATCAAATTAAATGTCATATGTCCTTTTGTTTTCCAATCATAGCCAGACATAAAATTTTGGAATTACCTAATGTTGAGCTTTATGAATTGCCTCAAAAGTATATGGTGGCACTAATCAGCAACTCTATTGCGATGCATATTTTCACAGGTATTCTTAATGTCAAACGTATGTAAAAGTACCTTGTGCTGGATTCACTCCATTGCTCTATCAATTTCCATTCAGCTTCAAACTTTTATGCAATTCAGACTATTGCAATCACATTGTTAGCAATGAGTTCGTAGATATACTGTCTATGATCATATTCACCAACCCATCCATCCACCTGTGGCTTCATTCGTACCTAGATACCTAAGTAGATACCTATAGGCACATTATGCAGGCATCTACAGTATGTAGTATATATGGCGCACAATAGTCGCACAAATAATGCGAGCCAAATGGAAGTGCTGACGCACGATCCGGTGACAGAATGCAGTCAGCAATGCCAGTTTTGCACTGTAATTGTTCTTGTGCAGGAAAGCAGCACCATTGCCTTTCCTGGCCATCTAAACTGAGCTTATATAATACTACACCTGCTAGATAATCAGCGTCACCGAAACTGGCGCACATGATGTTTGCAAACGGAACAAGTCATCATGAAGCTGACTCAAACGTCATCATAGCTTCAGAACAGGATCACCTTGATACAAAATTTCGCGACGTATGTGCTTGTGGAATTAACTATTTTCTCACCTGCGAGTTCAATTTGATTGGAAATAATATGACAACTGCAATTTTCAGTGAATCAAACCTGCTTGGGAGCATATTGGCCTGGATCGATTTTGAACACACCAACATTCTGGGGTTGGTGTGCATTTAATAACTTATAAATAGGTGCATCCCCGTGCACCAATGCACCAGGCGCACTTGCACTGCATTGGTGCCATCTGGCAACAATACTTAACTAGGTGCACCCCGGTGCAGCATTCAACAGGCGCACGTGTACCAGTGCCATCTAGCGATTATAAAATTAATAGGTGTGTTCCGGTGCAGCATGCAACAGCGCATTTGTACTAATGCCATCTAGCGTTTGGTGCGTTCCGCGACAGCTCGACCAATACACAGTATTTTACCAATGCACCAATGCACCCCATACATTTTGAGTGAGACCAAACTGTGTTCACATGGTAGTCTTTGGCTTTGAATAAGGCTGCTTAATTAACCTATACTAGCCAAGTTTGGGTTAACTCTGTTGAAAACCGATTTGGAGGGTAATTCCTTGGATCGATTTTGGACACACCAACATGGTAGTACGTTAGTGGGTATCGTGTAAAACTTTACGGATCGCCAACCCACTTTAGTAGTGCCAACCCAATTCCAAAGAGTATGGACTATCTTGCACATCATTAAAGCACGCATGATGGCACTAGAGATATCTCTTCAAAATGTGGTAAGAAATGACCGGGCGGTACGGGTTGCACAGCTGATACCGCCGCTTATATGCCGTACACTGTTCAATAAGCGTACCATAAATGAACGGCTCTGCCAATTTCCTTTACATATGTTACACTTTCTGAAATATGCTGTTCATATAAATGAAAACGAATTGCTATGGTGGACTGGGTTATGCAAAGCCTGAAACTGTATGCTTTGGGAGAACGAATAATGACGTACTTCAGACCTTCCAACATGTTCCGATTTCAAAACAACTCAGGCAGCTTCAGATCAGGGATTTGCACATCTGCTTAATGCCTCGCCTGAGTCATCTCACAAGCCATCCGTCTATCGAAGGGTTGTTAATGGTCTTTGCACACCTTGGATAAGCATCGCATCATCTTGTACTACGACGATGCTGCACTTGCACTGGTGAATCGCTACATGCAAGAGCCAAATACCGTACAATTGAATGCACCTACTTTACTTTACCACCCTTGTCTCAAAGGAAATCGCGCAAATTGAGAAACGAGCATTTACTCGTGCTGTTGAAAGTGTCATATGCATAGTAATACTCCATGATAATTATATTTCACCCCCTGGTTACATATTGTAGTTCACGAAAAGAAAACTTTGATGCTAGGAGCGTGTATTGCGCAGCGCTCGGCGGTAACCAGACTTCCCCGGCACAGCCCACATCCTCCCAGCTCAACTCGACACCGTTCCCGCGTTTCAGACACCCCCGATGGCTGATTGGCCCATCCCGCACACGCCCCACCACGCCACGTATCCGGCCGGCCCGTCCCGGTCACGAGGTCGCCGTACTGGCTGACTCACCTGCCGACATCCCCCACGCGGTGGCCAGTGCCACCGCGTGGGGCCAGCGCCAGTGCCACCGCGTGGGGCCAGCGCCAGTGCCACCGCGTGGGGCCAGCGCCAGTGCCACCTCGCATGCAATCTCACTACACATATGTAAAGAAAATCCTCAGGAAGTACCATAAACCTTCATAAATTCATACCATAAACCGACCAGACCACGACTGCTACTGGGGTTGTATGCTTTGAGTTGACTGAAAATCTTGCTGCTTATCATTTAGCTCATCTGGCGTGTGGGTTTCTGCCTTCCAATTATGCAGCTTGTGGTTGCATTCCTTGTGGGTATACCACACTCCCGGGCTATTGATACCACTCACGCCGGTACGTCACACTTTGACCTCGTCCCCTCAGCATGCCGATGGATGACGTAGCTTTGGACATTTGCAGCCGTTCAAGCTTTCTGTCTTCATTTGGGAACAAATCAGTAATGATCGCGACTGGAATAGTCACTGAACATTCTTTCGAAAGTGAGCATTGCGCGATTTATCTTTCTACATTACCCGTTATTCGAGCAGATACTGTCACGCTAGGAAAGCATGCTTATGTTTAGGTGGTGCTGTTACAGGCTCTGTATAGCCAGCGCGGTGGATGCATTCAAAAATGTTAATAACTAAATACGTCGCTCGTTCAGCACATAACGTACACAGATACCTGATGCTGATCTACATCTCCATCCAGATCCACATCTCCTGCCTCGCTCGTCCAGCACCTAGCGTACACAGGTGCCTGATGCAGATCTACATCTCCATCCAGATCCACATCTGCTGCCTCGCTCGTCCAGCACATAACGTACACAGGTGCCTGATGCTGATCTCTCGCTCGTCCAGCACATAACGTACACAGGTGCCTGATGCTGATCTCTCACTCGTCCAGCACATAACGTACACAGGTGCCTGGTGCTGATCTACAAATATATAGTATGAAATAGACCAATCCTAGCAGCAGCATGCCATGACTTTCCAATTAGCTGTTCGGCAGCATGTTAGATGTCGGTGATCCTTAAAACTCTAGAAACCGAACCAACCCACTAACCGCGGTAGGAGACAACATCAAACAGTTTTGATACCACAACTCAGGAAGTATTAGTGAAGCTGGAAATGCCAAAATCAAATCTACCACAGTACTTGCATGGGTGTCTCCAGACGTTAGCTCTTAGCGACGTTGACTACGCGCAAAGAAGGCATTCTACAATGCATGTTCACTGTACTGAGAGGCTCGTGTCGTACAATACTCACAATGCCTTGTGCTGAGGGCTTTGAAACTGAAAGCTTTTCCTGGAAAAGGTGCATGAAGACAAAGGCTGGTAACCACAAGGAGGCATTTAGGCTCCCTGGGCATCCCGCAATCCAAGCGGGCCTACGGTACGTGAAAAGGGCTTTCCCAATGCGAGCTCTTGGACAAGTGGGTACCAGGTCTTGACATTTTAAAAAGTGTCACGCGCTCCCTGAGAGCTCCCTGAGAGCTCCCTGAGAGCTCCCTGAGAGCTCCCTGAGAGCTCCCTGAGAGCTCCCTGAGAGCTCACTGAGAGCTCCCTGAGAGCTCCCTGAGAGCTCCCTGAGAGCTCCATGAGAGCTCCCTGAGAGCTCCCTGAGAGCTCACTGAGAGCTCCCTGAGAGCTCACTGAGAGCTCCCTGAGAGCTCCCTGAGAACTCCCTGAGAGCTCCCTGAGAGCTCCCTGAGAGCTCACTGAGAGCTCCCTGAGAGCTCCCTGAGAACTCCCTGAGAGCTCCCTGAGAGCTCCCTGAGAGCTCCCTGAGAGCTCCCTGGGAGCTCCCTGAGAGCTTACTGAGAGCTCCCTGAGAGCTCCCTGAGAGCTCACTGAGAGCTCCCTGAGAGCTCACTGAGAGCTCCCTGAGAGCTCCCTGAGAACTCCCTGAGAGCTCCCTGAGAGCTCCCTGAGAGCTCCCTGAGAGCTCCCTTAGAGCACACTGAGAGCTCCCTGAGAGCTCACTGAGAGCTCCCTGAGAGCTCCCTGATAACTCCCTGAGAGCTCCCTGAGAGCTCACTGAGAGCTCCCTGGGAGCTCCCTGAGAGCTTACTGAGAGCTCCCTGAGAGCTCCCTGAGAGCTCCATGAGAGCTCCCTGAGAGCTCCCTGAGAGCTCACTGAGAGCTCCCTGAGAGCTCACTGAGAGCTCCCTGAGAGCTCCCTGAGAACTCCCTGAGAGCTCCCTGAGAGCTCACTGAGAGCTCCCTGAGAGCTCACTGAGAGCTCCCTGAGAGCTCCCTGAGAACTCCCTGAGAGCTCCCTGAGAGCTCCCTGAGAGCTCCCTGGGAGCTCCCTGAGAGCTTACTGAGAGCTCTCTGAGAGCTCCCTGAGAGCTCCATGAGAGCTCCCTGAGAGCTCCCTGAGAGCTCACTGAGAGCTCCCTGAGAGCTCACTGAGAGCTCCCTGAGAGCTCCCTGAGAACTCCCTGAGAGCTCCCTGAGAGCTCCCTGAGAGCTCCCTGAGAGCTCCCTGAGAGCTCACTGAGAGCTCCCTGAGAGCTCACTGAGAGCTCCCTGAGAGCTCCCTGAGAACTCCCTGAGAGCTCCCTGAGAGCTCACTGAGAGCTCCCTGAGAGCTCACTGAGAGCTCCCTGAGAGCTCCCTGAGAACTCCCTGAGAACTCCCTGAGAGCTCCCTGAGAGCTCCCTGGGAGCTCCCTGAGAGCTTACTGAGAGCTCCCTGAGAGCTCCCTGAGAGCTCCCTGAGAGCTCCCTGAGAACTCCCTGGGAGCTCCCTGAGAGCTCCCTGAGAGCTCCCTGGGAGCTCCCTGAGAGCTCACTGAGAGCTCTCTGAGAGCTCCCTGAGAGCTCCATGAGAGCTCCCTGAGAGCTCCCTGAGCCCCCGTTCCGCTGCATCTGCAGCGTCGGTGCGGTAAAGCTGACCAGGCTATGCAAAGCTAGCCGAAATCATATGCCGCCGAACGTCAACGGGACAGCTGCGGCACTAGTAACACCACATTCTCCATCTATTCACATGTGATGTGGATGAAGAGTTGTGCAAGAAGTTGGCACTGCCAGTCGTGCAGAATGCTAGCGTTATACAAGCTCATAGCCTTTGCTCAGTTCATCAATTTGAAGAGAGTGTACTAAGACATAGGCACACGTATATTGACTGATTAAGCTAAACATGCTTAGGCTGTTTTTTGCTCTTTGAATATAAATTGCCTGACAATATCCACAGTAATCCACAGTGCAGTGTCTAAAAATGAATGCATCGCGTGCGCACGAGTAGCTGTTTCCTCGCCGGCTCTGTTCGGTCTGTGCTCATTGGCTAATGGCCAAGCTCAGTAGTTTTGTTTCGGGTGGTCAGACACCATTGTGGGTTCCCAGGCACCCACAAGCAGAAGGAAAGCCATCCACCTGTCCATTTTAAGAACAACAGCAAAAAACGTTGGTAACACCCACTATCAGTTATTCGTTAGCACTGTGCTGCATGTACTGCTCTCTGGGGAATATGACACAAAAAGCGATGCACGAACTATGGAGGGTGAAGATAGCTTACTAGCTTGGCAGAGGGTAATGCTAGCACTTGAAAACAGTCAGGAAATAATGAGGAGAATCATCAACCACATGACAGTGATTCACCTGACCTAACTGTAGATGAGAGATGCCATCAAAAGCTCAGCATGGGTTCCTTATGACAATAATGTGCCTAGACAAGCCATCCACAAAAAGCAAATGCCACCATCTTCGTCGCTTACGACACATCTTTATACATAACCCACGCCCCGAACTTCATATCAAGAACTCAGATATCACTGCAAAATGACCGATATTAAATCCCCAAATACGAGCGAGAATGGACAAAAATATGCAATCATTTTAAAGAAAGACATCACACATTTTTGCTATAGAGCTTTTCAAACATTATCGAAGTTGTCTTCGGTAATCACCAAATTTCGGAAAAAAGTAGCCACAATCAGCTTGGACTTTCCGTATCAAAAGGTCTTCGCTTCCACGGACGCAAATAAATGAAGCAATCAAGCATGCTGATGCAAGCAAGCTCTTAGTCCTACTTTCCCTATTGCACAACATGTCACTAGATCCGTTCTGGAACAAATTTACGCCACTCATCTATGACCACATTTGGACTGCTGCCGTACAATTATCGACTGGCTTATTGCGGTGAGACGCTCTGAGGCATGTCAAAGGCGGTGAGACGCTTTGGGCATGTCAAAATCGTGCTGCTACAATTATAACAGGTGCCGCCGCTAGAGCGCCTACCAATGAATCACGGCAGGAATATACCCTTTTTACCACCACGGAACGTAACGTTCGCACATTTGTTTCATGTACTCATGTACTCACTCAATATCCCGACTGACGTTTGCCAGCATACCTTAGAGCTATGCTTCCCGAACCATGTATTACATGAATATGGAGAGCTCATGGAGAGCATGTACAGAGACGAGGACACGGGGAACCCAGGAGTGACCACTCAGCAACGCCACCGTCCATCCCAGACTCAATATTCCTACATTATTTATATCATCAACCAGCTAATTTTCGAACAATCTGTCAACAGCGATTAAGGACAAGTCGTTCGTTTCTTCGCAAAAAAAATCAGTCGCCAACATTTCGGGTCAGTCTAAGTATTCCAATATTTTTTGTAGATAAACGATGGGAGGTTAAACCTGAGCATTTATACTTAACCTGATAAATATTACAGTACCGACTGGAAATGGGGAAACACAATATACACAAGACATCGAGTCAGTGCTTCCAAACTATATGCACACACATTTGGACTGCAACTAATCGATGCTCCCTGACGTGGTTGTGGTTACTCCTTGGAAACCGTCGAACACTTTGTCCCGCACTGTCCCATCTATCACTCTCGCCGAACTGTTGTTTCATCCTATCCTTCCTATCTGCCTATCCAACATCCCCGATCTCGATTTCATTTCTTTACCATGTTCAAAGGAGCTAGATTCTGATGAATGGCTCTGATATAATGGCTAGCGACTGGCAGACAGACAGTAGCATATTTCTTTCAGAAGTTTTAATTCCATCCGGGCGTCTTTCAGTGCCGTAACGAAGCAGAGCCATCACATTACACATTCCCCCACATTGGCACGGCGTAGCTGACTAGCGAGCGATCTGCCAGCGTCGTTCCCCGGCGGCGCGCCCGGTGACATTTGTCGTGGCTGAATGGCGTCCCACACACGTGAGTGTGGCATTAATTTTGATTTAAATTTGCTGGCGCTTCTGTTTGATGTAGACGAATCTGAGCACACCTTGGCTGTCCGCCGATGCTGTGTAGACCCCCCGCCCATCCCGCGACCATTCAGGGTGACGCGGTGACGTTAATTCAGCTGAGAACGTCGAAAGTTGACCCGATTCTCGCACATTGCACTGCACGTGTGTCAACACCCATACTGCAGTTCCAGACGTCTCCGCCAGAGGCGCATCAGTCGGTATGTCCGCTTCTGTTTTTAATCGAGGCGATCCAAGGCTCGCGTTTCACACAGCACGAGTCTCATTCGTAACGTCAATGCGTTTTATGAGGTAGTCGTGGCAGCGTAGCGCGCTTGGTTAATGATGTCATTTATGATATTATTATCCACCCTGCATCCAGCCCTAATGTTCAACACAGCAGCCCTCAACCTGACTTCATTGCATCAATGCTTCACAGAATCAGCGTGGAACCCCATGAACCTGGTCCGGTTTGTGACGGCCTGGTCTGTGCTTTGGTTTATGTACAGAATATGCGCTGTTCCCGCTTCGCCTCCTACCCCACCCGGAATGAAAAGCGTATGTTTAGGTGAAAAATCGCGTAGATGTGCCCAATATAACCATTCAGTGAATGTCATAGACGTTAATGGGTAGAGACTAAAATATATGCCAGTACTATGTACAGGGAGTTTATTTATGAACATTATTGGGAGAGGCACAACATGGAGGAAATGGAACATGCCCCCAGATTGTTAAGGGGGCACATTCGATGGGGTCCCATGTTAAACGTTGAAATTATTGGGGAGGGGGGGGGCAAAGCCCACATTACTGGTACACTTTCCCCCTCAAAAGTATACCAAACAACACCTATGATTATGCACGTGGCCTACCTCTGAAACTAGCATGAGGAGACAAAGATCGGCTGGAAAGCGAGCTGGTTCAGTCGGCACTGGAGCCACCGCCGTGTCTGCAGCTGGCACTCGATATACACATGTCACCTGCCAATCGGGCCTGAAGAATCTATGTCCCAGCAAAGTGTCGGGAATTACGTCAAACGTGCGTTGTGCGTTGTGCGTTGTGTGCATTGACATGACAGAACTTTCCAGCCATGTGATTATGATACCAGCAATTGTAGGAAGACAGTTGCATTGGGCACTCCTCAGCAAGACTCTTGTGTTGCTCGTTGCCGGCTGAGTTCACTAGTGGAGTGTTAGAAGGGTAGTAGAGTTGCAGAGTAGAGTTCACTGCCGCGTAGTAGAAACTCGGAGTCCTAAACTGCTGTCTCGTGCCATGGCCATACGGTAGATGATCACGCAGATACTGCTGCGTTGCTATTCCCTGCACTTGATGTCACCAGGCCTTCCACACATGAATTTTCGCTTCAAGAATGCACATCCATGAGCATGTTCAGGACCAATTATGGGGAATTGTGACCAGGATCCGATTCAGGAATGTTTGAAGTGGGAAGTGGTGAGAGTGTATTGTTTTGAACAGAGGTGCAGCCAAGGGAGCCGAAGTCTCCTCCCCCCCCCCCTCCCAGGAACCACAAATACACTGAATCATACAAGGCATTTTTGATTTTTACAACGCAAAACCAGAAATTTTCGGCCTGCTTCGCGCGCTGATAGCTTTCTCTGTTTCTTTACATTTTTTGGGATCGGGCCCCCTTTAGAAAATCCAGGTTGCGTCACTGGTATTGAATCTGTACTGTACGAGCTGCGGGTTATCCACACATAAAATGGTCGCCGTGATGCCCAGCGTCAAGCATGCATCAACTAGGACGAAGAACGTTGAGAATCAGATCAATTCGCAAAGCACATACAGGCATGCATGTGCAACAACAAAAAGGTTCGTGCGTATGTACACCATGCACTCCCGAGGGCCAGAATGTGCATTTGGGTGGTTCAAAGAATACATTTGTTCTAGAAACGCTCAGGATTGTGAAACTTATGGTGCCTTGAGATGTTAATGGGCGGAGGTTTTTGGCTTGAAATAATCCCGATCTCGATCGCCTCAACCTGCATTTTAAAAAAGAAAAGAAAAAGACGATTATTTTGTACGACGCATGCGAGTGTCGCAGAAGTCTCCAACCTTCGTTTGCGATTCCAAAATAGGTACCCCCAGAGACATGAAGCAAAATATAGTGCATAGCTTGCCACCAGACCTTACGATGATTTACATAGAGTATGAATCACTGAAGTCATTGTTTGACACCCTGGGGATCAGGTCAAAGGTTGAATCTGAGCACAAGGTGTGAAAATTCAGTGTAAGTCTTGATCTTTGAAACAAATATACAATCTGTGAGGACAAATTATTACATAGATGTTCCATTGTGTTACCACGGTATCAATGAGCGCCAATTAACCCCATATGGAAGATGCCAGGTCAGGTCAAATAAGTGACTTCAACTTTCGAGACCTTATTTTTGTGCTAATGTGGCATTCAGAGACAAAAAGTACCCCATGTTACTCTAAGTGTAAGCGTAGAAAGATGCCATCATACACCATCCAAGGGCATTGACCTTGATGACGTCACTGATCTACATCTACAAATCTGTCGAGTTGTCAAACAACCTAAACTGCCCAACCTAATCGATGATCCAAGCGTGAGAGCACCTGCAGACAATTGAGTATTTATTCGCCACGGATTCGACTGATCGTCTGCTGCCGGGCAAATGATCAACGTGCCATACAATCGGCTACTTTCGTCGCTATGTTTTGCAATTTGTGCTGCACCAAGTCACAAAGCCCTTGTTTGATGTCAGAGACGTCATTTTTCGCTAGCGGAACCCATCCAATCACAAGCGTGATGAGCTGATTGGGTAAACACATTGATCGGTTGTGTGCAGTCTGTCGGGCGCCAATCGTTCACGTCATTCACAATCGGGCTGTCGCGGAGCCAGTTGTGCCATCTCACGAAAGTGCTCTTTTTGAACTCGATGTATTTTTGTCTGGGATTCTCGGCAGCTTGTAAGAGCCATTGCGGCTGGTGTTCGTCTGCGGCGACCGGGTGAGCGAATTGTGCAAATTCGCAACTCGTCGTCGTTAGCAATATTGACTTCATGTATAAACTTAGGTAGCTTATTGTATCTATCGTACTCATACAATTTCCTATAATCAGGTTCACCCAACCAATCATGACTTATGTTAAGAGTGACGAAAGTAAACAACGACTGATCGTCGATAATATCCTCTAATTGATTGGTTTCATCTACGAATGCATAACCCCTTCGAATTCGTCTGGCACTGGGAACATTCTCAGGAATTGCACAATGCATATTTTAGTCAAGGGTTCTACTTTCTAGCTAGAGTGATACAAAATGGACAGCTCTGGTTTCAAATGTGACATGTGGCGCCTCGTGACACGAAGAACGGTGTCAATCGGGCCAGGTCAGGCGTCAGTCAGGAAGGCTTCACTACCAAACGGCACCGGTGACGCCCAGGCACAGGCCGGGCTCACCGCTGTCACGTAATGGAATGTTGAAAGCTGTATTTGTGGTTTTTGCTTCGATGCCACGGTGAGCAATACTGGCCGTGTAAAAGGAGCCATGGTTCGACTTCAGCAGCTTCTTGGTAGACTGCTCTGACTGTTCCGACTTGTATGAAGACATCATCTTTTGAAATTGCTGTTGGATAGGTGGCCGAAACAATTTTTGGAAAACTCAGTGGACCCCACTATCCACTTTTAAAAAATTTCGAAGCAAAACAGAGTAAATTAGATCCGCGTGCTCCACGGGAAATACCCCCTCGAAAAGAAGATTATAGGTTGCTAAACCAGGGCGAAAATGTGGGAAAGCTTGGTAACGTATCCTTTCAACCATTTATGTTCACGGTGGGATCATGAAGAAGTCGCAAAGCTTGGCTCTTATGCTCCTGGGCGCATTCCACCTCGGGATATTTATTGGATTCGTCCGGATGCCGTTCATCGCTTGGGTCGGATGACAAATGATGCTTCGTGAAAGTGCATCTATTTTCTGATCAGTTGAATGCTGCCTCCGACATCATGCAAAAACTGCGACAGAATGGATCGGTTCCTGTCTCCGCTGCGCATTCCAGCTTGGCTGACAACACCTGTTGTGACAGATGCACTTCACAATGATTTAGACTTGTTCAAAATGCTTCTGAAGTACATAGATACCGACCAAGCTCGGTAGCCTGATTGCAAACGACGAGAGGGTATTCGATAACCAGACGCGACCGGGAGACGCCCGCCGATCCCAACGTCGATAAGATTCGGGGTGGAGGAGTTGCTCTGATCATCCGCGACTCACTCCGAGCCGCGAGGCTCAACATCGGGGATCAGACCCACAGCTGGAGTCGCTGTGGATGTCAGTCGGCGGGAGAGGACGACAGACGGTGACCGTGGGAGTGACCTACCGACCCACCAGATCAGCCACTATTCGCGTCACTGACCTGATCGAGCGCCAGCTCCGGGAAGCAGTCTCACGAGGACATCCAGTGCTGGGTCTTGGAGACTACAACTTGAACTTACTGGAAGGAGCGGAGAGTGCTGCATCACGTCGTTTTCTGTCCTCACTCAACGACTTGAACCTGGGGCAGCTCGTGCGAGAGCCAACCCACCTCCTCCCCAGACCGTCTCTGCTGGACGTAGCCATCACAAACCTGCCCGACGGGAAGGCGATAGTCACTGTCCTACCGGAGCCGGTGGCAGATCACCTGCCGGTCTTGCTCAGGGGCGAGGTCAGGAGGCAGCGGAACAGGCCACTGCCACCCATTACCAGAAGGCCCTGGGCGAAGATGAATTGGGACACACTCTGCCTGCACTTCATCACCACCGATTGGCAGCCTATGTACGACCGCGCCGACATCGACGGCAAGCTTGAAGTCTTCATGCGCATCTGGAACGCAGCCGTGGACCTGCACTGCCCGCTGGTGACAAGCAGGATCCGGCACCCTGACTGTCCGTGGCTGCGTAACGACCCCGGCATCGATGCTGCAAAAGAGGACTGTCGCGAGGCGTGCGAGGTGTGGAGGAGGAGCGAAGATGACGACACCGCACGCCAGGAGTACCGGAGATGTAAGAACGGGCGCATGAGCGAGCAGGTCAGGGCCAGGCGCGAGTTCTTGTGTGCGGACCTGCTGACCGATCGGCGCTCATTCTGGAGCCGAATGAAGCATTTCGGTCTCCGTCCCGCGGCAGGCCTCCCAGGCAGAGACGACGACACCACGGCGAGGGCAGACGACTTCAACGCCCACTTCGCAGCGGTGGGAGCCCGTATTGCCGAGGAGGCGGGACGAACCGGCGACATAGAGCAGTGCCCACCCAGACCACCCGGAGTGTGCGCCTCTGCTCTTGTGTTGTGTCCCGCCACGCTCCCCGAGTTATCGAAGGCCATGAGCCGTATGAGCTCGTCTCGAGCGGTGGGAGTTGATGGCGTACCATTGTTTGCGGTCAAGCGATGTTTTGCAGTGATCGGCCCGCACCTGCTCCACCTCGTCAACACATCCATCACCTCACAAACCTTCCCGAGTGCTTGGAAAGTCGCCCGCGTCACTCCCATTCACAAATCTGGCACGCAAGATGATGTGAACAACTTTCGGCCTATCTCGAATCTCTCTGTTCTCTCCAAAATCACGGAAAAAGTCGTTTGCTCCCAACTTGTGGCTTATCTGTTGTCGAACAATATTCTGTCCCCGTTTCAGTACGCCTACCGCCCCGGTCATTCGACGGAGGACGCCCTGCTCGACGCTGTCGAATGGATCTCTAGGGCCATCGACATCGGTCACGTCGCGTCGTTAACGACGATTGACTTAAGTAAGGCCTTCGACAGCGTTGACCATGGCGTTCTCCTGAGTAAGCTGGGGTGGTACGGCATCCCGTCCCCGTGGTTCAAAAGCTACCTCTCTGATCGGAAGCAGATGGTCTCGGGCGGCTCCTCCACACTCCTCCTGACCCACGGTGTCCCTCAGGGGTCTATCGTTGGGCCGATCCTGTTCCTCCTCTTCATCAATGATCTGTCCTCCTTCCTTCCTCACGGTCGCCTTGTGGCCTACGCTGACGACACCGACCTCCTAGACCACTCTGCTCCTGACGTCGTCAGCCTCTCCCACCTTCGGTTGCGGGTCGAGGAATCTCTCCATGCACTCCAAAAATGGTTCCAGTCCAATAGTCTAAAAATGAACCCGGACAAGACCTGCTTCACCATTCTTGGCACCAGATCTTCTCTCAAAAAAGCTTCAGGTTTTCACATCATGATCTCGGAAAAATCTATCCACCCGGCCCCAACAGTAAAAGTGCTCGGAGTATTCCTCGACCAGCAGCTGATGTGGGAGAAGCACATATCCTCCATCATCCGGAAGTGCACCGCCATCATCGTGTCCCTCTTCAAATTCCGGCAGCACTTCACCCCTGAAGTCCTGAAGCTCCTCGTCCAAGTCCATGTGTTCCCCCATATCCTTTACTGCCTTTCCGTATGGGGTGGGGCAGATGCGTGCCGCATGAAGCGAGTGCAGAAGTGCATAAACTTCGCGGCTAGGCTGGTCACTGGAAGACGGAAGCGCGACCACATCTCGTCCTCTCTGCGCGAATTGGGCTGGGATAGGATTGAGGAGATGGTGCGACACCGTGACCTGTGCAACGCACACAAAGCGATACACGGCGCGAACTGCCCATCTGCCATCAGGGAAATGTTTGTTGAACGCTCGGCTGTGTCGGAGAGAAGCACTCGTGCTACCGATGCTGGGGCACTTCACCTGCAACGATGTAGGTTAGCAGCCACCCAGCGGGGCTTCTCCTACCGCTCCACTCTCCAGTGGAATGCGCTTCCCGGTCAAGCACGCGACACAATTAGCCGTGCTACCTTCGTGCGTGCTATCAGCCTCAACCATACAACTAGGTAGCTTGGTGACCTGCGTGAAGAACCATACCAGAGTCGCAATGCTTGTCTGTATTGGATGTCATGAGCAAATGAATGAATTTCTAGCCGGTATTTTTACGAAGCTGCACCGTCCGTAAATTGTAATGTGATTTTATCCTTTATCTTTTACAATTTTATCTAACGTGATGGCAGGAATGTGATCAATTGACTAGGTATTTCGTAAGTTCCACAATGTGGCAGTGCCTTAATAAATGACTTTGACTTTGACTTTGACACAATGTGCTGAATGTGTTGCCCGATCAGCACATTTTGTTTGTAATGGGATTGGTTCCGTCGGTGAAAAATGACGCGATGTCTCCGACATCAAATAATGTGTGTGGCATGGTGTGGCACAAATCACAAAACAGATCGACGTGAATTGTCAGTTATATGGTATGCTTTTCATTTGGTTGGCAACAGGAATTCCGTCTCTTTCGAAAACACGTTATTTTTTGTCCGTAAGGTGCGCTCATGGTCGAATCATCGATTAGGTTAGGCATCCTAGGCTGTTTTATAATTTGATGGGTGGAAATAGGCCCCTGACCCCATCAGGATCAATGGTCTTGGATGACATGTCTTTCAACTATGACAAATGTAAGATGTCTTTCAACTTGGAAAAATGTAAGATGTCCTTCAACTTTGAAAAATGCAAGGCTGTGCATCTTGGGTCTGGAGGTGAGACTTTCAGATATACAATGGGAGGTAGGAAATTGGATGTTATTGAAGAGGAAAGAGATTTAGGTGTGCTAGTTTCAAATGATCTTAGAGTAGAAAAACAATGTGTCTCAGCTCGGAACAGGGCAATAAGAATGCTGGGAGTCATTAATAGGAGTGTGAGGTATGAGAGCAAAGAAATGATGAAAATGATGTACTTGGCCTATGTGCCTGGCCTATGTACTTAGAATATTATGTACAAGCATGGAGCCCCCTCTTAGAAAAAGATATAGATATGCTAGAAAGAGTGCAGCGTAATGCCACTAGACCCATCAGTGGACTAGTTAACTTAGAATATGGGGAAAGACTTATGGCATTAAATATTTACTCACTAAAGTTTAGGAGATTAAGCGGTGATATGATTGAAATGTATGGAATTATTAAATGGCTAGATCAGGTCAATCTGAATGATGCCCTTCTATTTATACTATCACATATGGGTCATCAATTCAGGTTAGACAAATTAAGGTGTAGGACATTTAAGCGACAACAGGTCTTCAGTCAAAGGATTGTTGTTCAGTAGAATAGCCTGCCTGCTGATGTTGTGGGGAGTCCCTCATGGAGTGTATTTAAAAATAGGGTGGACAGCTACTTTAGGTTGCAAAATCTTGTTTTTGAGTTCTAAGGGATGGTGGACGAGGTGATGTCTATGCTAAGTGGGTGCGCACTGTACGGGCCCCTTTAGGCGGGTGTGGATGGTGTCTGAACATTATTTGTAGGGAACTCAAGTCACATTTGTTACATGAGATCAAGTGAATAAGGCTGGATATGTAAGGTAGAAAGACATTGATGAGTGTGGGGATGTTAGTCCCGGTGTTATTGTTGAAACCTGGACCCTTATGGTTATGATCATGCTATAAATTGAGCATTATACTAGCCTTATAGGGTATATTATACTACTAGTATTATATTATACTATATAGGGTGTACCTAGCAGTGGATTCAGCACCTTCCTTCGGGATGTGATACTGATAAGATTCGCTATGGTAGCACAATATGGCATGATTGGAGGAGTTTGGAATTGTTGAGGAGTACATTATGCAATATCAGGTGAATGGTGCTAGATAGGCTGGGATATATAGCTCCCTAGGAACTTGAGATAATGGATTGATTGGGATGTGAGCATTTACTTTTCTAGTATCTTTTCTAGATAGGCTTAACCAAGATGGGCCCCCGGGTGTCTTATGAAGCCTTAGCACTTTATGACATAAGATGACTTCTCTCTACACTTCTCAAATGTGCATTTTCTGTCGAATGCCGAAGTTCATCGCCGACACATTGCACTGACTGATGACAGTCGGCTGTAAAATACCGAGACGCCCTGCAGAGCGTGTGTTCGCCTGCTTCGGGTGTTGGTGGCTGTGCGGACCATAGGCGATACCGTCCACTGCCCCAGCTCGCTGTCAGCAGCCAGATACTCCCTAGTCAAGGACTCCCTGACTAGGGAATCACTACTCAGGTTGGCCAGCAGCCAGGGTGTTATGGAGCAAGCGGAGCGTGTAACACATCTCTCCCGCTGACATCCAGCCAAGCGGAGCGTGAAGTGCCGACACATCTCTCCTGCTGCCATCCAGCCAATATTATCCTACAGGCCGGCGGGCATGTGGGGCCGGCGCCGAAGCATTCTTCCCTACCAACTGTAATCACCCATTGTGAATGGTTTCTCTAACGGCTATGGCCTATCCACGGCCAAGCGTAAGATAGTAAACTTGCACAATGCAGACGCTAATGTCCGAGGGCTGTTCAGGCTTGGACTACGTTGCGGACACGACGTGCGAAGGCGAGAACTTGGCGGCTCCACTGTGAAGGACTTTGACGGACTCTGACGAGGACTTAGCGAAGACTGTGGAGGACTCTGGGGCGAGGACTTGGCGGCTCCACTGTGGAGGACTATGGCGGACTCTGGCGAAGACTTAGCGAGGACTGTGGAGGACTCTGGGGAACATGGCGGCTCCACTGTGGAGGACTACGGCGGACTCTGGCGAGGACTTAGCGAGGACTGTGGATGACTATGACAAGGTCTTGGCGGCTCTACTGTGCGTCACAGCAGCCGGAGCACCTCTTCGGAAGTTCTTCACAAGAGGTGGACGTTGTTCGATGTGCGCATTGCTTAGTGCAATATCAGTCCAATGATCCTCAAGAGTGGAACGGAAAAGTGGAACTCGAAACGTGTTACACACACCAGTGATTTGGCCTGTTGTGCGGATTCCAAGCGAACCTCTTGAAGTATCATCTCATCAGATTCGGCACTGTTCTGAGATATGTACTTGAATGTACAGTTAGGTTGACGACATTTTGTGACTTGTATAATTCCAAGATCAAAGTGAAGACGTCTGAGAAGTCGAACGTCGAACAGCGTGAAATTTAAGTAATCTGAATGGTGTTTGGTCATCAATATCAGTCTGTCATACTTCAGAGCTAGTCGACTTACTGTCATACTTACTGTCACATTTCCTACCCATCTGGCGGACATATCAGATAGCGTTGACACGTAAGTAATATTTCGAGTTGTGTGTCCGTTTCTATTTTAAAGGAAATCGATCCACCGAACATTTCGATTCAAGATATGTTTCAGGATTTCAGGTACGTTTGCGAGTTAGGTCATAGGGGCAGCGTGGCAGTTCTACAGAGTGGTATCTGATCTCGGAATATGTATTTGTCTGAGCCGAACCCTTTCATCAGACATGCAAACAACTGATGGGGCAGATTTACTGGAAACACTCAGCAGGGTTTTAAAGGGCCAAAGGGTGTGCTACGTAAGCACTTAATGTAAGTACTAACGGACGGCAGACTTGCTGGCAACAATTACACTGAATTAGTTGGGTTGTACACAGACGACGACGCTGTGGGTGTTCAAAACAAGAGCCATACAATTTTCAAAAAGGTACCTGCGGACCGTTCTTTTCTGGACAGCCGAGGCCCTGAAAGTCCCGGCATGTTACGCAGGCTACTACAAATAATAATACTGGACACGTAATACTGAAGAGAATGCAAACAATTTAGATTAAGAATGATCGAATTATGAGGAGTAAAACACGCATGGCGCTCGTGAACTAACCAGAGGTAGGTCTTGATCGTCAACTAACCAAAGAGTGGTTCTTGATCGACGACACGTACTGCTTGATACCAGCTTGATGGCACATGCGGTGTAACTGAAGTTCTTCGAAATACAAGTGCCTGTATATATATGACCGTCGCCAGGCCTTCGCAGTTGGCCAGGGGGGGGGGACGAATCAAGGCTATTACCTAGATCTCTCCTAATTTATGCTCGAAAAAAAACGAAAACTCCCCGGATGTATGCCACAGTGATTTCAGGTAGGAAGAATTGCCTTCGAGCGTTACCCTTCCCCTCCCCACATCATCTCTGAGTCGATGCCTGGGTGAACATGAAATGTTTTCGGAAATAAAATGAAAGCTAGTTAAATATATTCAGAGCAATCCGCCAACCACAACCAGTTGTCATGCTCCTTCCGTATAAGGTCGATGCAAAATGAGAGGTGTTCTTGAAGTTAGCATAGCTGGGGCATTGCACAACAGATCCATCGGTGACTTTCACCCTCAGCCCTCATATTTTGATTACAATTAATTTGTACGGTAATCAAGAACTGCGAATCCGTCTGTACAATGCCTAGGCCCATCCGACCAACGGGTTTCGAGTTAGAACCTTGGGCACTGTTCAGAGGTCACGAAAAATGATTATCTTGGACGATCTGTATCTCATACACCGCCAGACATAAATTCACTTTCTGATACATTTTGTAGATCGCAGAAGTCCAAGGAAGGCATTCATGATGGATTCCGCCAAAAATATGTGATTTTGGTGACATGACATCGTGATATTTTATTTCGGGATATTTTGCGATCCCTGGCGAATTGGAACTAAGAGATTTGAATCCTAAGGATCAAGGATGCACGAATTGTTTCACGTATGAGATAATAATATAATGTGGGTTTTTCCCATGAACATCATTACAAGGGCAGGGAAACTCTGCACTGCGCTGTAGCCAGCCGCCGCTGCAGCTCCCGCGCCACATCCGGCTCTGCTGTCGCTGTCGCCTGTACTGCCGCTGTCGCCTGTACTGCCGCTGTCGCCTGTACTGCCGCTGTCGCCTGTACTGCCGCTGTCGCCTGTACTGCCGCTGTCGCCTGTACTGCCGCTGTCGCCTGTACTGTCGCTGTCGCCTGTACTGCCGCTGTCGCCTGTACTGCAGCTGTCGCCTGTACTGCCGCTGTCGCCTGTACTGTCGCTGTCGCCTGTACTGTCGCCTGTACTGTCGCCTGTACTGTCGCCTGTACTGTCGCTGTCGCCTGTACTGTCGCTGTCGCCTGTACTGCCGCTGGCGCCTGCACTGCCGCTGTCGCCTGTACTGCCGCTGTCGCCTGTACTGCCGCTGTCGCCTGCACTGCCGCTGTCGCCTGTACTGCCGCTGTCGCCTGTACTGCCGCTGTCGCCTGTACTGCCGCTGTCGCCTGTACTGTCGCTGTCGCCTGTACTGCCGCTGTCGCCTGTACTGCCGCTGTCGCCTGTACTGCCGCTGTCGCCTGTACTGCCGCTGTCGTCTGTACTGTCGCCCCTGTCGCCTGTACTGCCGCTGTCGCCTGTACTGTCGCCTGTACTGCCGCTGTCGCCTGTACTGTCGCCTGTACTGTCGCTGTCGCCTGTACTGCCGCTGTCGCCTGTACTGTCGCTGTCGCCTGTACTGTCGCTGTCGTCTGTACTGCCGCTGTCGCCTGTACTGTCGCCTGTACTGCCGCTGTCGCCTGCACTGTCGCTGTCGCCTGTACTGTCGCTGTCGCCTGTACTGCCGCTGTCGCCTGTACTGTCGCCCCTGTCACCTGTACTGCCGCTGTCGCCTGTACTGTCGCCTGTACTGCCGCTGTCGCCTGTACTGTCGCCTGTACTGTCGCCTGTACTGTCGCCTGTACTGTCGCCGCTGTCGCCTGTACTGTCGCCTGTACTGTCGCTGTCGCATGTACTGTCGCTGTCGACTGTACTGTCGCTGTCGACTGTACTGTCGCCTGTACTGTCGCCTGTACTGTCGCCTGTACTGTCGCCTGTACTGTCGCCTGTACTGTCGCCTGTACTGTCGCATGTACTGTCGCCTGTACTGTCGCCTGTACTGTCGCCTGTACTGTCGCCTGTACTGTCGCCTGTACTGTCGCCTGTACTGTCGCCTGTACTGTCGCCTGTACTGTCGCCTGTACTGTCCCCTGTACTGTCGCCTGTACTGTCGCCTGTACTGCCGCTGTCGCCTGTACTGTCGCCTGTACTGCCGCTGTCGCCTGTACTGTCGCCTGTACTGTCGCCTGTACTGTCGCCTGTACTGTCGCCGCTGTCGGCCCCGTTGCTGGTAACGCTGTCACGGCTCTCGCACAGAGGAATCTTAGCTCATGCTGCAAGCTGTTGTAGTTGAGTAAATACACATGTGGTGCAGTTTTGTATCAGGTTTGCCATGAGATGCAGGTCAAGCAAGGACTAATGCATCTTTTCCTTAAATCTGAAAGTATATTTAACCGCATGGGTGCAGATTTCCATACTTTTAAGAGCGACTTTGACCCCTCCCCAAATAATTTCAAAATATTATTAACTTTCAACATTGGACCCTGTGTGGTACGCCCCCGCCCTCTCCCTCCAAATTGAGTCTGCCCATTGCCTCCATACATTGGGCCAGTCATTAATTGTCAAATACGGCCCCTGCACAGCCGTTAGATCAAATGTTCATCACTAAATTATCGAAAGCGTGTTATGTTTACTCACCTTGGTTCTTCATTCACCTGATGATTAGACATTCAACAAGATCAACCCTACATTAGCCAGAAAAGCTCCTAAACGTGACAAGCTAAACATTGGAAATCAGCGGAAACTGCAAGTACAGCAACGCGGTTCCAAATAAAGCCTGTGACATCAAAGCAATAAGCATGCTCGCCTGAAGGCTAAATAGCATCAGATCCAGGTGTGATCCATTTATTTGGAGCCTTGGATTAGCGTGAATGCCGGTGCCCGTTGGCCTCCGCCGCCCACCCCTGTATCAGGTAATCCAAATATCCTCTGAAGCATGAGACATATAAGAGCCAGGGCTGTTGACTACTGTTGGGACATAGATATGTTCATCCGCGCTGGGATATGGGTACTGGTAGGAAAGTACAACTTTAGAAGAAAAAAGACTGCCTTGCATTAATTTGACTCCAACCCCGAAACCCACTAGCTTCAAATCCCGAACTTGTCATGGTATGGGCAATCTACCGGCTTTTGAATCAGCTGGATTCGTTATTGATTCCTGAGATAGACCGACGGGCGCAAAACGTCCCCTCTTCGCTCCACCCTACACGCCAGTCAATGGCGTTCTGCCAAGAGTAAATTATTAGTAAATTCCGGCTTTGACAATGAACTCCCATATTCCTGACACTTCACCCAGTTAGCAGCACAACCAAGCAAACGTCTCACACTTGGCGCTCCTACTCTGTCGCCCATGGGTGTGAAGTGTCTCAAGTGTCTCTAGGCAGGCAATGCCACTTGGCGCTCCTACTCTGTCGCCCATGGGTGTGAAGTGTCTCAAGGGTAAAGTGTCTCAAGGGTAAAGTGTCTCAAGTGTCTCTAGGCAGGCAATGCCACTCGAGGTGGCGTTGCCTGCCCAGAGGTAATATTGCCTAGAGGTATGCATGCGTCGTGCAGCCCGGTGGCACCATGTCTACACGGAAGTGCACACTCCGGGCACCACGCCTGTGTCACAGTGGCAATTGGAGCGGTGCGCACAGCTTGCAGCACCAACCTGACTGTTGAGCAGATTGCACCACCACTGATCTGGTGTAGAATACAACTCGCACTAATGCCATTAGTGCGAGTTGTTCCCAAAAGCGTACGGTACGCTTTTAACACGAATGGAATTTCGGGCACGTTCAGTGCTTCAATCTGCATTTTCGTGATATTTGGTGCGATCATTTCAATGTGGTCAAATGAGCTCACCTAGAGCATTATGAATCCGCTCGAAAGAGTATTTGCCAAACCGCAAAATTCCCCACAGGTCATTGTTAATATGGGGGCAAAACTTGCGTCATAGGACAGGATGTAACTGCCAGCCCGATATGAACAAGAGCATGTATGTACCAGAATTTACCCGGCACACCGCAGGATGCACTTGCACGTGCGGAGACTCCGCGGAAATACATACTGACGGTTCCATGCATACTCTCGCTCAAGATGTGGAAGCAAACATGGGGCCCCAAGATAGAGATGTTGAACATTAGTATACGATATTATTGCATTAGGGACCTGAAAATGGAAAATGGAAAACCTGAACATGGAGGTCGGTCCCTAACCGTTCAGCAACCCTTATTTCTTGGGACTGTAAAAACGTCCACATGAGACTCTCCTATCAACGAGCAACAACACTGAGAAGCTTCGACGATTAAGTCCATTGCTCTTTCACCCGGATTTGACCGGGCTCCTCAGACTAACATCATTGACCGGGCTCCTCAGACTAACATTATTGACCGGGCTCCTCAGACTAACATCATTGACCGGGATCTTCAGACTAACATTATTGACCGGGCTCCTCAGACTAACATCATTGACCGGGCTCCTCAGACTAACATCATTGACCCGACTCCTCAGCCTCATATCATTGACTGGGACCGGGGAAATATTTCCCTGTGCATACCTCAAGGACCGCTGGACCGATTTATAAAATTCAAACGACAATCGACAGCGCCGTGATGTACCGTCTCTGGAACACGAGACATTGTGTGATAAGTGGGGCGGCTGTCAGCCCCGGTGGGCGGCTGTCAGCTCCGGTGGGCGGCTGTCACCCCCGGTGGGCGGCTGTCAGCCTCGGTGGGCGGTTGTCAGCCCCGGTGGGCGGTTGTCAGCCCCGGTGGGCGGCTGTCAGCCCCGGTGGGCGGCTGTCAGCCCCGGTGGGCGGCTGTCAGCCCCGGTGGGCGGCTGTCAGCCCCGGTGGGCGGCTGTCAGCTCCGGTGGGCGGCTGTCACCCCCGGTGGGCGGCTGTCAGCCTCGGTGGGCGGTTGTCAGCCTCGGTGGGCGGCTGTCAGCCCCGGTGGGCGGCTGTCACCCCCGGTGGCGTGGCCGGTTGACACCACGCCGCACTGCCGTGGTATCCACTGCCGAATATTTCAGGCCATATCGCAACTATTTCTTAAGTTAATTGCTTAAAGTTTGGTACTGAATTATTCATAGTCATTTCGTGGACAGTCTGCTTGATCTTGTTCCACAAATGTTGAATTGAAGGGCAACAATTTGAGTTATCTTTTATTAATAATATTGACATGCCGACAACTTAATGTAAAATATTGAGAAAAGGACAAGATAGCATGTAAATTATCTCCTAATTGACTCTCGCCTCCCCTACACAGATGTCAAATGTCTTCATTTTGTATTTCATTTTATCATCTTCATTCGTCCAGCGTATATGTCAAGTTGTGTGCACCGATGCGTTTTTGTGAGAAATCAGCGACCACGTCGTCACTTTGATGTCACTCACGTCTGACCTATCATGACCGTATAGCTTGCGCTGTGGCAAAAGGCGTAGTATTGATCAAGTGACATATATTGAAAAGTTCGTGCAGATATCTCAAGGTGCTTTCAGGTTATCGCGAATGTTTGACTGGGGGTCAGATTTGACCCCACTCTCAATGCCGGAAAAAGAAAATCGTGGGTGCGCCGCTGGTTCCAAGCGATGCAATGGTGCTGGCTGTGCGATCAGCGTTTTGGCATTAAGTGGTAGACTTAAAATGATAGAGCGGAACAGTGAACATGCCATTATTACCTTATCAGCGTGAAACATATTGCATACTGCGCAAGCGCATTGTTGTATATTGTGAAGCAACCATCCACGGACTTGATCAGAGTTCGGATGCTGCTATAACACAGTCAGCATAACAGATTACAATTAAAAAAAAATGAGTCGACACCAAAGTAGCTTTCTAGAACGGAAAACGAAGCGCGCCTGATGGGAAATATGTCCACGTTAGTAGACAAGATGCACATGAAATATGAAACGGCATCGAGCTAATGTGCTGTAGTGCTTCAAATCCCTTGAGGGCATATGTGACCGCTCAGTCTGGGCGAAGTCCAGTACCAGCAACTGAAAGTAGCTACTGAAGTGGAAAAAGTTAGAAGACGAAACGATTGGGGACAGAGGTTGCACGTACGAACGTGAAGTGTAAGACCATTCCAAAGGGTACATTTTGGCAGATTTTGTATGAGGAAGGCCCGTGAGAGAAGCAACCAGCGAGGCCAGGTACACACAGTCTTTACGGTAGCGATACAAGTGGTGTAAAACAGCAAGTGTGTCGAGTATAATTATTGCCTTAATGTATGATGTTCGGGTAAATCTTTAAATGTTATACTTAAACCAGGGAGGCTGTCGCGGATGTTTTCTGCATGCTTTCGGAGCAAACATGACTCTCTAATTCTGAATTGCATCGCTCCAATGTTAGGCTTTACCCACCCACATTTTAGTCGGACAAGTAGTAAGTTCAGAATATTTTCACCGATCGTTTTCATAAAAAGACACCCCTGGTGGCTGCAGTTGGTAATCCAAACCACACGAAGAAGATGTTGTAGACGCTCAAGCAGTACGGGATACGTCACTGCAGCACCACTCCAAGTGGCACGCTGGCACACTCGACCATGGGTGTAATCTCTGGGGGGTGACATGTCTCACCATTTCCTGAAAAAGGCGATTTGTCCCCTCATTTTTTCGTGTCCACCAGAAGCCTCAGCTACTAAAATACCGGTGTGTGTTCGCCGCAAAATGATACTTAATGATTTATGATTAAATGATGATAGGTATAAATATGATTTATATGATAGGTATAAATATGATGATAGGATGATAGGTATAAATGATTAAATGATACTTAATCATTTATAAAGTGAAAATATATAGGCAAGAGAATCACCAAAAATACCAGAAGCTGATCTATCCAATCAACGGGCTTCACAGGCTATCTGTCGTCACAAAATCTCCCAGTGGTAAATCAGTCCTCGCGTTTCGTGGCTACGGCTTCAGTTTGCATTATGTGGGTGTCATTCGTCGCGGCTCGCCGTACTAGAAAGTTGCGACATCGAAATAATTTCGAAGGTGTCAAAGGTCGGTGTGTGCACAATGATTAAATGTAATAGGAATAGGAGATACAACTATAGTTTTGTTTGCAGCGGTTGTGAAAGTAGCCACTCATATCCTATATGACTAGGAACTCTCCAATAAATCCGTCATAACCTGCTTGGACGGTGCTCTCATCGCTGGCTTTATTTTGCACTGCCACATTACTTTTACGGACATGTAAAGTATTGAACCGTTTGTTCAAGTTGTCCGCTTTCCTCTTGACGGTTCAACGGAAGTTGTCAAATTTGCAAGAGAAGCCACATCTGAATGCGCACGACTTTATAGCCAGCCGGAGTTCATAACCGCGAGAGAGCAATGTTGTAAATAGGGGTGGATCCAGGAATTGTCATGGGGGCACTTGTCTGGAAGGGCGCCATTCCTTTGGAGAGGCGCCACTGCGAAAGTACCTGGAGGGGCGCCTCGGGCTGAAAAATTCGAGGCGGGTGTGCAATCGGGCTTCCCGGAGGGGCGCCTTTTCCTCTCAGACGGGTGCCTCTGGCTGAAAAATTAGAGGAGGTACACTCGAACCTTGTCAAAGGGGCGCCTTTTCCCGGCAGGAGAGACACCACCTTCCATGGGGGAAACACATGCCTCCAGTGCCACACCCTTTATCCGCCCCTGGTTGTCATTGCATCGAAATGTGTCCCCCATAAAACAGGAAAGCATGGGAAAGGTTAGTGTAAGTCAGTGGCTTACCTTGGTTTGGCGCTAGGGGAGGGGGAACAAGCAGGCTTGGAGTGTGCCCACCTATCCCCATTGCTTAATAAATCCCCGGATTTCGACCACCATTTTTAAAAGGGGCTCATTATGTTTATTTTTTAACATAAAATAATTAGCGACCAACGTAATTGTCATGTGAAAGGGAGCCCATCTATCACCAAAGTTCCTGAGTCACCGAATTTTAACCCCAACTTCCCCATCGAGTTCGATGGTTTTCCTTTGGTGTCCTTTGATAAGGACACCAAATTAGTGATCTCACATTAGTGAGTAAGGCCAAATAGACATTAGACCTTTATATTAGACAATCAGACATCAGCACATTAGACCAATTGGTGTCATTCACTGAAAAGTGACCTTACACTGTTGAAATTACAACTGTGTAATTAAAACACATGCGCAATTAAAAATCAAAATTTTTCAAACTTCACACATTCCGGTTAATAACGCTTGGTCGTCAAAACGCCAACGTTGCATGTGTACGAACGATGCGCTAATGCGCATCCGGCGCATTCGCCACACATCGCGTGATTCTCCGGTTTCTGCCAGGCTTCCTACGTTTTACTGATTGCTGCCACATGATAGTCTTGTGCCATATCTGACGCGTGGAATGCGTCGTATCTGGGGTTCTCTGGGAAAATTCGATTCATTCGATTCGATGATTAGTTCTCTTCTCCCCACATTTTCCGGTGGTTAAGAAATCCGTATACACGTCTGAGTCTTGATGCACCTCATCTCTTTGATTAAATACACTCCACGATTGGTTACCGAACCGGGGCCCTGGCTAGGTGTTATTTTTTAAACCATTGCGTTTTTCTTCAACTACTGATCTAGTTTAGGGCTCCAGCCAATTTGTGTTAGGGGCCCAGCACGTTTCTGAGACCCGACTTCTTCTTTTTCGAGTTTTGTTGCTTTTTCGTGGTTCATCGACGGCATTTTTAGGAACCGTCGCGTTGTCGAAAACCCCAATGTGATTATTTAGTGCCCGGTCTTTTGGTTCATTGTTCATGACCACGCCACTTTTTTAGGGACCCGGCCGGTTTTTAGCTCCCCATTCGGCCTCGTGGTCCCGGTATGGTTCGAGGGCCTCCATTATGTTTTCTTAGAGCTCCCGGTGTGTTTATTTAGAGCTGCAACGCTGGTTTGGTGCATTTCGGCCTCCCGCTGTGCTGTTGGGGTCCTGTTGCGTTTATTTGGGGCACATCTGCGGGACCCCAGCACGATTTTTGGGGCTCCGGCATAATTTCTCGAGGTCCCTACGTGATTTTTCGGGCTCAGGTGCGTGGCTCCGGGTGGATCCGACACCAGTTTGTTGGGCTCGACGCATTTTTGATTTGAAGTACAAGTGCCGGCCTGATTCTTGGGTCCTCGGACCCATATTTTGGTGTTCCGCCCCGATTTTTCGAGCTCCGTTACGTATTCGATGGGCCGTGCGATATTTTTTAAGGCATCTGGTGGTGTGTTTGGGGATTCGAACTTTGAGAACATTAAACGAGCTCGCTCCGCAGCTCCGGGGTGATTTCCTGGACGTTTATTTTTGTCGTGTTCCGATACGATTTTTTTGGCCAAGCCGTGCTTATTTTGAGCCATCGACGCCAATTTTTGTGAGCCTCGAAGATAATTTTTGATGCCCCGCCGAGAATTTGTGTGACTACCAAGAAGGATTTTGGGTGCCAGGTGCGATATTTCGGGGGCTTGGCGCGAGTTCGCTGGGAGCGTTATACTTTGCTGGGACCAAGCGCGATTTTCGCGGACCCCGGCGCAAATTTTCGGGTTCAACGCGAGTTTTTTGTGCCCGTCACAGTTGTTTAGAGCCCCCGATGCAAATTTATGGTGCCCCAGGGCGACTTTTGGGGACCCCGGTGCGATTCGTGGGAGCCCAACCGTTCAGGAAGTAGGGGATATTTTCTTCTTCGGTAAGCCACTGCGGTTGCTCAACGAGTTCTTTTTTGTTCAGCCGAAGGCATCCTTCAGAGTAGAAAGGCCCTTCGGGGAACTTTCTTTTGGGATCTGTTCTGAATATTCCGGTGCTCGGGTCGATTCGATGGAGTCTTTTTGTGATCTTTCAGTGTCGATTCGTCGGTGTCGAGTGTAATTTTCAAGGAACCCTGTCCGACATTTTGGGAGCCACAGCGCGATTTTCAGGGGCCCGGTCCGACTTTAGTGTGCCCCAGCACGATTTCCAGTGACCTGGCACGACTTTAGAGCCCAGCGTCATTTTCAGGGGTTCCGGTGAGACTTCTGCCCCCAGCGTGATTTCCGGTGGCCCCGGCCCGACCTTTTGAAGCCCCAGCGTGATTTTTTCGGGGCCCCGGCGCGACTTTCCTGAGTCCCGACGCGAATTTTTGAGGTCCCAGCGGTATTTTCAGGGTCCCGGTCCCACTTTTTGGGGCCCTAGCGTCATTTTTGGAGGACCCCAGAACGATTTTTGGGGCCCCAACATGATTTCCAGTGCCTTTTGTGCTTTTTTTTGGGGGTGGGGGATCCCTGCGCTACTGTTTGGGGCACCCAATGTGAATTGATGGGCGTGCGTTTTTTAGGGCCCTCAGCATCATTTTATGGCGCCCTGTGCGACTTTGTGGCCCCCAATGTGATTTTGGGGACTCCGGTGCGATTTTGTGGGGGGCCCAGCGTAATGTTTGGAGAGCGTGGCACAATTTTTCCGAACTCCAGCGCGATTCTTGGGGCCCCAACCTCTCGGGGGGGGGCTGTCCCTAATGCCCCCTCCCCCCACCTTCGGCACGCCACTTGTGTAAGTGCATATTTACTACAACAAAACAATCGTCCAACATTAAATTTTATCCTGCTACAAGAGGGCAATGTTTAGCGAAACTACAGCATTGCTCTATGGTGATTGTGAAATCGAGCCCAGCACATACGACATATAGGTAGGTTTTCATAGGCACTGATAAGGAGTGAACCTTGCTAATCTTAGAGGGACATTTTGGCACCAAAATATCATTTTTACAATGGTAAATATGAAAACCAGACCTTGCAAATGAAGTGCTTGAAATCTGGCGATTTTTTATGGGTGGGTGGTTGGGGCTTACCTCTCTATCCTGTCCAAGCATACCGCGTCACTGGTCTGCTCCCCCCCCCCCCCAAATTTAAAAACCGTGGCTACACCTTTGCACTCAACCAGTGTAAGGTGCCATTACCGGAACAAGAGGATGGAGGGCTGCGGAACTGCTCTGCTGCAGGCTGCAGTATCTGCTGCAGGCTGCAGGACCTGCTGCAGGCCGCAGGACCTGCTGCAGGCTGCAGGATCTGCTGTAGGATCGGGCACCAAACCGCGAAATAGAATTGGTGGGCCGACGGCAACTGCACACTTGACGGCTGGTGAAGGCAAACATCGTACATCACGCTTCATCCACGGGCGGAGTCCACCAGCCCCTCCTGTTCTTCAAATATGCTTCATAAAAGGACAGGGATGTGGTAGTGCAATCGTGTGACGGCGTTGCGAATTGATCAGCGCATCCGATACAGAGTATGTTTTGAAATCCGTCGATAAATATGGGAACTGCGGGGTTGCAAAGTGGACCGAACGGCCAACGGCCACCCGGCCCTCCAACGTTCAAGATCAAAAGTTATTTTCGGCGTAGTTTTGCGTCGACGCGATGTTATGGTCGATCTTGACCTCATATGACCCTGTAGGCATTGACCTATAGTCATCGAATTCATGCTTCAGAAAGATCACTACAGCTGTAATCTACTCTCCAAACTGTGTGCTTCTAGCTTCAGTAGCTTCAGTTTCGGATATTTCAGCGGGGGGGGGGGGCGGAATTCGCCCCCCCCGGATCGGGTTTGAGCTATGTGAGAAGCCCTCCGGTCCGCGTGTTAATGCACCATCTCAAATTGTCGGATTATAGTTGGTTCCGTACTGTGCCACAGTCCTTACGTATTACAGCCCTTCCACTTTCCGTTTTGTTAGGTTGGGCACTTCGGCCTGCTCAGGCCATTTCGTGCCGTGAGTGGAATGAATGAATAGTTATGTCTTGATAGTCAGTCTATAGTTCTTGAAGCAAGTTGGTTTTTCGGAGAAAAAGAAAAGTAGATTAATGAGGAATGGGTGCTGATCTTTTAATAGTGTAGGTAAAGAAAAGGGGATGTTATGTGTACGGCAGTAGTTGGTAAGTGTTTTTCTATGGTCATGGTAACGTTGACAGTGTAGGAGAATATGTGAAACTGTAAGAAGAGTGTTGCATGATGGGCATGATGGTCGAGGTGAAGCAGTGTATATATATCGATGTGTGAGAAAAGTGTGACCTATGCGGAGCCGGGATATAACTTTTTCTTCTTGTCTGTTTTTTCTGTATGATGTGGTCCAGTTTTCGATGACAGGTTTGATGAGACGTAATTGTGTGTGGTTTGTTGTGTCAGTCCATTGTTGGTTCCAAAAATGTTGAATGTTTTGTCGTATTGTTGATTTGATGGCGTCAAAATGTGGTGGGATTTCTGTGATGTGTGGTCATTGTAATGAATGTTTGGCGAAATGATCTGCTTTCTCGTTTCCTGGGATGCCACAGTGGCTGGGCACCCACAGGAAACGGACCTTCATGCCCATCAGATGAAGTGTTTCAAGTGTGTTATAAATGGAAATATGGCAATGGTGTGAAAAAGAAAGTGAAGAAAGAGATTGAAGAACAGATTTTGAGTCGGAACAAATGACGACATGGCGCATGGGGTGACACATCGAACGGTTGCGGACGTAGCGAAGGGCAGTGAGAATGGCGTGTAATTCGGCGATGAAAATGGAGGTCCCGTTTAGCAAGCGATGTTGTTGTGTGTATGTACCGCAAACAATAGCATTTCCTGTGCAATTTGCGTCTTTGGATCCGTCGGTGAAAACAAAAGGAGCATGATGATAACGAGAACGAAACTGGTGGAATTTTTGTTTTGGCGTATTCTGGACAAACCTGTGATTTTGGAGTGGTGGTGAGATAGACAATATGTCTCTCAACCATCTGCCACGGTGGTGTAGTTGGTGAAGAGAGAGCTGTAATATGTGGAATGTTGTATTTGTAAGAATTATTTCGTGAACCCTGCACAAATATGTATGATATCGATGGCGTTGAAATTGAATTGTGTCCGGAAGAAATTATTTGTTTTCGTGTCGGATTAGTCCAGGAAATTAATAGACGATTGATGTATGCAATAGGCAATAGCAGGTAATGAACACGGGGAAACACAATGGCAATGGGCAATCACGGAGGCCGGCCTTACCTTTCGACGAGTTCAGGCAGTTCCACAGCGCTCTGTGAATATTAGTCCACTCTTAATGCCAGAGCTATTGTGCGCCCATAGCACCGGTAAGTTGTAGATTGCTGGTAGTAGTTGTAGTTGTAGTTATGCGTTAGATCGAGCATTCGTCCCGCGCGCGCACGTAGCACGTAGCACTCCCGCTCGCGTCTCGCAGCCGACGACTGACTAACCCGCGCGCCAAGCACCGACCCGTATGTGTCAAGGTCACGTGACCGCCCGAGGCCAAGCAGCCCGGCCCTCCTGCCCGTGATACGAGCGAAGGACGGGATACCATGCGAGTTCGGAAAGGATGGAATGGAATGAAGAATGGTGGAACAATAATGTTGTGGTTGCGATGATAATTAGTGGCATTTTAATGTATGTATGTATTTAATGCCTGTATTTGAAATGTTATGATTAATATTGTGCGCGCAGAATTCTCGCACCCTCCCGCAAACAGATGCTAAACTCGAGTTTAGCATAGAAATGGAAGTGTCTATGCATTGTGCCATGTGTGTAGTCGATGACCTTCTATATGCTGCCGGCTAAAGCCAGGCCCTTCACCAACTTGTCCTGTCGGATGGCTGCTTCCCGTCTAGGTCGCCTGACAGCTGACTCGTCTCTCCGTTGAACGCTCTGTACGGGATCATCTGTCTGGTGAGAAGTGTCTGTGGGTGGACTCTGTCCTGTGTGGGTGCACTGAATTTCGAGAGGGTAGAGATGTGCTACAGAGTAGCGAGTCGTTTCGGCCGGTGCTTGTCTTCAGTAGGACTTGCCGTACACGACCATCATCTCCGTGAAGCAGCTTCAGAACTCTTCCCAGATGCCAGAAGACTCTTGGCTTGTTCTTTGTGCTGATAAGCACGATATCTCCGACTGCGATCTTGTCCTCCCAGGCAGTCTGAAAAACCTCACGAGCTGTCTCACGGAGGCCGAGCAAGTAGTGACCATACCACATGTTCTTGTAGTGTTCGAGTAGTTTCTGTTGTTCTTGCAGTGTGTGATTCAGCTGCTGATGAACTTCCTCAGCGGTCGACATCCACAGAGGATCGTGTTCGTCAGAACTATCCACTAGCTGGAGTCTTGGGTTGGTATGAAGCTTGAGAATCTTGTTTGGAGTCAGAGGCTCGACTTCATCAAGGTCGCTGTGCACATACGTGATCGGTCGACTGTTGACGATGTTCTGGATTTCACTCAGTTGGGTAAGCAGCTCGTAGTAGTCCAGTTTTGCTCGTCCTACCACTTTGTAAAGGCACTGTTTAACAGTCTTGATCTGTCTCTCATAGACCCCTCCTACCCAGCTGGCGTAGACGGGTATCGTGCTGTGCTTGATGTTGTGTTGAGTCAGATGGTCTTGAAATTCGTTACTGGTGAAGATGTTACCCAGCACCTTTTGGCTGGCTATGAAATGCTTCGCATTGTCTGTGTAAAGTGACTCTGGAACACAGTACGTGCTACAGAAGCGTCTGAACGACTGGAGGAATGCATGCAGGCTGAGGTCTGGTACCAGATCTAGATGGATGCAGCGCAGAGCAAGACAGGTATACAGCACGATGTACATCTTCTTCAGGCTGCCATCTGGCTCTTCCACAAAGATGTGGCCCGTGTAGTCGATGGCTGTGTCGTTGAACGGTTTGATGAATTGCATTCTTTCCTTTGGTAGGTTGGTCATCTTTGGGTAAGCGTATGCGAACGCATTGAGTTTCTTGCACGTGATGCAGTCAGCGAGCACTCGCTTCACACATTGGCGTCCACACGGCAGCCAGAATCCTCTCTCCCGAAGTTCGGTGAGGGTTGTACCGACTCCAAGATGTTTGCACTGCAAGTGCTGGTCTTCGATTTGTAGTGTTGTCAGCCGATGATTTTTGCCGAGAAGAATGGGATTATGCACTGCATATGAGTACATGTTCAGCTTGGACAGTCTGCCCTGACACCGCAGTAGTCCATGTTCGTCAACGAAGAGGTTTAGGTCGCTCACCAGCCTTGGCGTGGGTGTTCCTGGCTTGGTCGATCTTGGTTCTTCCTTGAGGTCGTGCAGATACTTGAGTTCAGCGTTGAAGGACTCCACTTGCATCACCTTCAGCCAGTACTGCTCAGCTTGTAGCTGAGTGTCGGCTTGCCTGCGCTTCAGCTTGTTCACAAACTGGAACACGCGCGCAGTCACTCGGTGTAGTCTTCGCAGTGAAGAGAAGTGATTGATGTCCATGATGGGTGCAGTTGATGGAGTTGTTGGTTCTTCCATTCCAGTCAGTCGATTCTGGAGATCGACAGTCTGCTTGGCATCTTCGGACAGACAGTGCAGAGGGCTTGTTGGCCATTTCTCTGAGTCATCAGAGAGCCAGTCCGGTCCGTGCAGCCACTGGTGCAGCTTCTTGCTTAGTTCTCTTGTAGATATGCCACGCGTGAGCATATCTGCAACGTTCGAGGAGGTGTCTACGTAGTGATGGGTGAGCTCGCACTTATACTTTTCTCGCAGCTTCACCTTCATGGAGGTGATGTCTTCTAGCCGGTTACTGGTGAACTTGCTTTTCGACTTGCAGCCTGTTGACACCCATTCGAGGACTACTTGAGCGTCGCTCCAGAGGTAGATGTGGCTGACGGGTAAGACGAGAGAGTCCAGAATCAGCGATAGGCACTTTAACGCTAGAAAGACAGCGAGGAGCTCCAGCTGCGGGATGCTCTTGTTGTCCAGGTGCAAGTTTGCCCTTTGCGAAGACCAGTTGCGGCACAGAGCCTTCCTGCTTCAGGTAGCAGACGAATCCGTAACCCTTCTTGCTTCCATCGCAGAAGAGATGAATTTCTGCTGGCAGGTTCTGCTCTGTCTCTCCAGTCTTCCTGGGTATCTGAAGCTGACGAAGCTGTAGGAGGTCGTTCTTCAACTGAGTCCATTGTTGATAAACATCGGGTGACACGTCTTCATCCCATGCTGTTCCCTCCTTCCACACCTGCTTCATGAGGAGCCTTCCTCGGATGGTCACAGGCAAGGTCAGCGAGAGTGGGTCGAAAACCTTACTGATGTTACTCAGAAGCTGTCGTTTCGTGATGTGTTGCGGTTTCTCTTCGAAACTGAAGTCAGCCAGTGACATCATGTCCCGCTTGGTGTCGTAGAGGTATCCGAGGGCTTTCTCTTCAGGTGCGTCATGATGATTCAGCGTACCTTGAGACGCCATGGTGTCCACCAGAGGTTGGTGATTGGAGACCCAACTGCGAAGGTTGAATCCTCCTTGCTGTAGGATCTGTATGCTGTCGGTGTAGACGGAGTGAAGGACCTGTTCTTCTGAAGTTGAGAAGAGGAAGTTGTCCACGTACATCGACTGCTTGAGGGCAACGGCCGCTGCAGAAGCGGAAAACTGTTGAAGATGAAGTTGAAGAACGTGGTTGAGAATGAACGGCGAGCAGTTGAGTCCGAACAGGATCGTCCGGAAACGATACACTTTGAGGCCCTCTTCATTCTGCCAAAGGAAGCAGAATCGGTCTTTGTCTTCCTCATACTTCAGGTATATCTGCAGGAAGGCCTTCTCGATGTCCGCCATGAGTACGTGTCTGTTCGTGCGGAAACGCAGAAGCAGAGTGACCAGGTCGTTAAGAAGATCGATGCCTTTGAAACATGCGTCGTTCAATGATGGCAGATCTCCGATCTTGAGACTGCAGTTGAAGACGGGGCGGATTTTCGTTGTGGTTTGTGCATCAGTCTTGATAACGGCATGGTGAGGAATAAACACTCGTTGGTTGGCTGTGGCAGTCTTCAAGTCAACCTCCTCAATGATGCCATCTCGCAGTTGTTGCTGAAAGACAGCTGAGTAAGAGTCTAACATGCCTTTTTTCGACAGCCTGTCGTGAACTTTCTTCATCGTGGCCATGGCTACTTCATAGCTCTCCGGAACTTGTGAAATCTTCTCGTTAAACGGGATCTTGACGAAGTATCTACCGTCCTTAAACTCCACTTCCTTGGTGAAGTCCCGCACAAGATTTTCGTCCTGAGATGATACGTCATTTTCTTCCTTGATTCCTATACTCTCGATGTTAAACATATGCTCGACTTGAAGATCAACATCGCTATCGCTGGACGAAGTGTGAGCCAGCGGGTGGAAGTATGTTGTCTTTGGATGTAGCGTGGAGTTCACCAAGACAGCCAAAGGTGGTGGGCAGTTGGTGATGGACTCCCTTGAAGCGTCACCAGCCACAGGTTCCGTTGCTCCTGCTGGTGATGAAGTTATAGAAGGTGCTGAATGACACACCTCGGCTGAGTTTGTAGAGTTCGAACCGCTTGTTGAAGGCGCTGATGTTGACATTGCAACAAACGGTGTTGACGTTGAAGTCGACGGAGGTGATGTCGACATTGAAGAAGTCGATGCAGGCGCTGAAGTTAACCCTGATGTTTGTTGTGCGTTCGAAGTTTGTTGTGACGTTGCTGTTTGTCGTTTGTTGTTCGTTTGTTGTTTGTTGTTCGTTTGTTGTTTGTTGTTCGTTTGTTGTTTGTTGTTCGTTTGTTGTTTGTTGTTCGTTTGTTGATGTGGCACGGCTTGTGGGGAGTTGTCCAACTCACTCACAACTGTTTCTGGTTGAGTAGCAGCGGCTTCGTGTCCGCTGCAGTGGTTACAAGTATACACCTGCTGTTTGTCGTGGTTGCATCTGCTGGTTGCCAACAGATGCGGAAACCGTCAATCTGAGTTGCCGTTGCGGCTGGAGGTACAGTGATCTTCCCAGCTATCGCCTGTGAGCTTGTCGGTGTTGTCATCATGAGCATGGACGCGATGAACGTTGGCGCGGTTGTCGTGATGGCCACCGCCTCCGTGATGATCGTCGGCTCGGCTAGTGTGATAGCCGCCGCTGCCTTGCTCACCTTCGCCAGCGCTGCCGCGATGAGCCTCGCTTGCGTTACGAGTGTCGGCACGGCTGACTTGATCGTCGCCGCTGCCTTCTTGTTCGTCACTGTTATCTTCTTGGGTTGACACTCTCATGACGTCTACTCCGTGAAGATAGGACTGAATGTCTCCGAAAAGAAGGAGGCCGTCCAGTACTTCCAGGGCAGTACCTTGACCTAGATCAACTGTTCTCAGAGGCTTCAGAGTGCTGATGATGTCAGCTCCAAGAAGACAGTCGAAGTCTCCGATTGTGTCTGAGGACATATCGTTGAAGAACGAATCTGCGAGTCGTACACCTCGTGTCTTGAGTGTATCGACAAGATCCTTGACGCCGGGGATGGTGTACTGCAGGTTCATCTGTTCATCGACTAGGAAGTCGTGTCTGGTGGAGGGTGTAGGTGTGAAGATGACGTCACACGTAACTGTCTTGTAGCTGACGTCTTGTACCCCAATACAGGTTTTTACCTTGTATTGGGTCTGTGGCGATTCAGAGCAGAATCCCAGTTTGTTGGTTAACTGCTGGCTAATGTACGAGGCTTGCGAACCGTAGTCTACCATGCACCTGACGCGTTCGCATACTTTTCCGTCGTTGACATGCATGAGAATGGACATCGATGGGAGTAGTACGGACTGTCCTTTGTGTGTACTGTTGCAGATGATGCGCAGACTGCTTTGAAGTTGAGTGGGTTCGCCGGGTTTGACGACGCACACAACTGCGATGTGCTGCTTGCTACTGCAAATGTTGCACGGATACGTGAGCCCTGTTGTTCGACCTTTGCATTCAGTGAGTTTGTGTGCTCCACTGCATCTGGAGCACAGGTTGAGCTCCTTGAGACGTTGAATTCTCGTATGTGGTGTTGTGTATGTGGTACATTTGAACATGGAGTGTGCACCTTCACACATTTTGCATGCCTTGAACCTCTGTGCCTCGGTTGAAGCTGAAGGACTTGGGTTGCCAAGCTTCGATGACTTCCCCATCGTATTATCTGCTTCAGTGTGGAACGTCTGCAGCGAAGCCTTGCCTTCCTGCCACGTCGATGTACCACGTTGCTGCAGTCGCTGCTGCGGGTTGAACGACTTGGAGAGTTTTGACTTCACCCCAGGTAGTTCCTTGACCTGCTTCGCTTCAGTCTTCACTTGAGGAGTAGTAGTTCGCATCAAGGATTTGATGACTTCGTTGTAGTTTTCAAGCAGTTGCTTGGTACTTGGGAAGTCAGTTTTCAGGAGGGCGCCGAGTTTTGACTTGAAGTTAGTCGGGAGTTTCTCACAGATCATGAAGCTGACGATCTTGCTGCCCAAAGTGCTTTCCTCCAGAGCGTCGTAACCGAAGGTCTTGAGCTCATAGACGGAAACACGCGCAGCATTGAAAAACGTCCTGAGTGCGGCGAAGTCCCTCGCTGGTGGGGGTGTCAACTCATGTAGCTTCTTGATGTGCTGCTCGACTATGACGTCCTCGTCAAGGAACTCGTCAGTTAAGAACTTCCTTGCGATAGGGTAGTTGCTCTCCTCGTTCGAGAGGTGTTTGATGGTATCCAAGGCACAGCCGCGCAGGTAAGTTTTCAAATACATGAGCTTGGCTGCGTCACTGTAGATGGCGTTGCCGCCAATGAGGTCGTCGAACATGTGTAAGAAGTCATTGAAACTCATGACATCGTCTTGTGATCAAGAGAAGATTGGCATCTTCAACTTCTGAACGTCCGGTAGCTTGATGCATCCGGCAGATGATCGTAATCCATCAGGATGTTCTTCTTTCGGGGGTTTCGCCGTTGTCTTTGTGTGATCAAAAACGGCTTTCTTGGTTTCGGAAATGACATCGTAAAGCTCGCTTATCCACGATTCTTCCTTGTCAAGGTCTTCTTCCTTAGTAAGAAGGGATATGTAGTCTTCATGTTTGCTCTGAACGTCAGACCATGCCGTGGTCAGTTCAGCCCAGCAGTCTTGAACTAGCTCGGGGGCTTCTTTGCATGCGATGTGTTTCAACACATTTCTGTTGATCCTCGTGAAAGCGCGTCTGCAGTTTGAACGAGCAGTTTTCGACTGATCCATGATGAAAAGCAACAAATGTATTGACAAGCAAAGCTGTAGCCGTAAATCTGGGCGAAAATTACTAGGCGGAAATCTAGGCGAAAAGCTGGGCGGAAATCTCGCCGAGAGCTACGCGAAAATCCTCCCGAAATCTATGCGAAAATCATGTCCAAAACCCCTGACGAAAATCTTGCCGAAAGGCCAGATGAAAACCTTGCCAAACGACAACGAACCGATTGTCGAGAAACAATGTGTATGGCCAATGAATGATCCGGATGAATGAGACCGCTAGTGCGACGTACAATTCACCGAAAATAATATTCACAGTTATCTGTGTAAGAATTATTTCGTGAACCCTACACAAATATGTATGATATCGATGGCGTTGAAATTGAATTGTGTCCGGAAGAAATTATTTGTTTTCGTGTCGGATTAGTCCAGGAAATTAATAGGCGATTGATGTATGCAATAGGCAATAGCAGGTAATGAACACGGGGAAACACAATGGTAATGGGCAATCACGGAGGCCGGGCTTACCTTTCGACGAGTTCAGGCAGTTCCACAGCGCTCTGTGAATATTAGTTAACTCTTGATGCCAGAGCTATTGTGCGCCCATATCACCGGTAAGTTGTAGATTGCTGGTAGTAGTTGTAGTTGTAGTTATGCGTTAGATCGAGCATTCGTCCCGCGCGCGCACGTAGCACGTAGCACTTCCACTCGCGTCTCGCAGCCGACTCTGACTAACCCGCGCGCGCACCGACCCGTCTGTGTCAAGGTCACGTGACCGCCCGAGGCCAAGCAGCCCGGCCCTCCTGCACGTTATACGAGCGAAGGACGGGATGGAAATGCGAGTTCGGAAAGGTTGGTATGGAATGAAGAATGGTGGAACAATAATGTTGTGGTTGCGATGAAAATTAGTGTCATTTTAATGTATGTATGTATTTAATGCCTGTATTTGAAATGTTATGATTAATATTGTGCGCACAGAATTCTCGCATATTGGAGCTGTGTAGAAAATGTTTTAATGCGTGAAGCTATGGTAAGCCCGGTTCGCTTTTCGGCGGGACCTAAATATTCGTGGTGTAGATTTGTGAGAATTTGTAAAGATGCGTGTGTGGGGTGGTGTTCTCTAAATTGAATTTTTGCTGCGTATCGGAGTGTTTGTTCAATTCTTCGGAGACCTAATGTTGGAATTCCTGATTCGATTTGTAGAGAAGTAATGGGAGACGTGGTCATTGCACCGAGTGCTATGCGAATGAATTTATTTTGTAAGGTGTCCAAAAGCTTCAAAGCGGTGGTACTGCCACTTGCGTAAACTATGGAGCCATATTCTATGATGGGAAGAACCAAGGATTTGTATAATTGTAATAGCGTGTTACGATCGGATCCGAATGATGAAGACGTAATACAGCGAAATAAGTTGAGTCTGTGAAAACATTTGGCCTGGATGTGTTTGACGTGCTGGTGCATGGAAAGCTTGCGATCGAAAATAACACCAAGAAATTTGAACGAATTTACAAAATGTATGTCAGTGTTTCCGAGGTGAAGTGGTGTATCTGGATTTGGGCACGGAATTGATTTGCTGAATATCATTGTGGCAGATTTTGGAGCTGAAAATGTGAAACCGTATTTGATGGACCATTGGTGTATCCGGTCAAGTGCGTTTTGTAATCTAATTAAACAATGATCATAATTTTTGCCCGAACACCAAATCGCACTATCGTCCGCAAACAGCGAGTATGATAGATTTGCAGGCGTGTTATCGAAAATGTCATTAATGATGATGTTGAATAATACTGGTGAAATACAACTCCCCTGTGGTAATCCGTTCTGTAGAAAACGTGGAACGGAAATCGCTGACCTGCACCGGAGATGAAAATGACGGGAACCAGACATAAATCCTATCAAATAATGAGCTAAATTTCCTTAGACGCCGAAGTGAAGAAGTTTGGAAATTAATGCCGGTTTGTATACCATATCATATGCTTTACTAATGTCTAAAAATACTGCAATGGTGTGTTCGTGTTTTTATAACCAAGGCGTATGTCAGTTTCTAATCGAATGAGATGATCTATTGTACTATGGCCATGACGAAAACCGCATTGAATTGGAGATAACAGATGATTTGTTTCTGAGTACTAGGTCAGTCTTTTTACAATCATACGTTCTAAAAGTTTTCCTAGACAACTGGTGAGAGCGATGGGTCGGAAATTATTGGGGTTGCTGTGGTTTTTGCCGGGTTTTGGAATAGGGATGATGAGGGCTTCCTTCCAGGTTTCGGGGAAAGTATGGCCAGACCATAATGCATTAAATGTTTGTAAGATACAATGTTTTGTGTTGTTGGATAAATGTCTGAAAAAGGAATAATGTAAATTGTCGGGACCTACAGAAGTATTACCGGCTGAGGAAATTGCAGTATCTAGTTCTGAATCTTGAAATGGATATTGTATGTTTCAGTGTTGTCCGAATCGAATTGAGCCAAATCGGTGTGAAATATGTGTTGTGCATTTTGGAGAAATTCCGGTCTGTAGTTGTTGTCAGAGCTATTGTGACCCATGGTGTCCGCTATTGTATTTACTATTGTTTGTGGGTCTGTAATTGTGGTGTTTTGAATTTTGAGTGCCGGGAGTGATTTAAATGGAGTGCGTCCTGATAAGCGGCGAATTAACTGCCAGATTTTGCTTAAAGGTGTTCGAGAGGTGATTTGTTGTAGATAAAGTGACCATGAACGGCGACGAGCTTCGCGAATGATGCAGCGTGTCTTCGCACGTTCATAATTACGGCTGACTAAATTTTGTTGGTCGGGATGACGTAAATATTTTCTAAATGCTCTCTTTCTTGCGGCTATTGCTCGGGAAACTTCTATCTACCACCAGGAGACTGGTGTTCTTTTTGTGAAAGGTTTTGTTAGTGGAATGGCGGTGGAAGCTGCTTCGAGAAGTGTTTTGGTAACTTGGTTGATGTTTTCGACGGGAGAAATGTTGGGGTTGTATTGAATATGTGAAAGTTCCTGAAAAGTTGTCCAATCGGCCTTCGAGATTTTCCAGCGAGGGATAAAGCTTGGTGTGGTATCTGCCGCAGTTGAAAATGTTGGTGTTAATTTAATGGGGTAATGATCGCTGGCATGAATATCAGTGTCTATGGTCCAATCATAATCATTGGCCAGAGTCGGCGAGCATGTTGATAAATCAATAGCTGTTTCTGTATTATGTCAAAGGTGAAAAAAGGTTCGTTCTCCGGTGTTCAGTAATACTAAATTATATCGGTCTAAAATTTGTTCAATGATGCGGCCGCCAGTGTCTTGAAGTGTGCGTGTTCTATCCCACGCTGGGCTATGGGCATTACAATCGTCGAGTAATATGAAAGGATTCTTGAATTGTGTTATCAGGTTGTCTAATTGTATCAAATTGTTTGTGTTATCTGTTTGTGGTGGAATATAAATGGAACATACATCCACATTCCTACCATGCAAACGCAAAGTACAAGCTACGGCTTGCAAAGGTGAATTCAGTGTAATTTGTGTATGTCTAAAATCATTGTTGATGTACAGTGCTGTACCGCCACTGCGATCTGGTCCACGGACCTCATCGTGACGGTACAGGGAGTAATTTGAAAGATTGAAATTATTTGTATCGGTGGGTAAGAACCAGGTTTCCTGAAGAGCGATGAGAATAGGTGTGATAATACTAAAGAAAGCGTTTATTTCGGCCCATTTAGATACTAAACTATGGCAATTCCATTGTAAAAATACAGACATTGGGAGAAATATTATTGTTTGTGTGCACCTTTCGGTGCGTGCCTCATCCATGCGTGGAGGTCAGGCGGGCGTGTGGTTTGATGTCGGATGGCTGCACCCGAGCCGTCCGGTTGGTCGGTGACCTTGCCGGCCGACTCTCGGCCGCGCACCACTGTCGCTGGGGATGCCCGCCGGCTGGGAGCCGGTCGGGCCACGTGGTCGCCGGCCTGCACCGGTCGGCGAGCGACGGAAGTGGCGCGCATCTCCCCGGCAGCCGAATGGCTGCGGGGTCTGGAGTTCCTTGTGGAATTTGTTGGCGTTTGTGTGGTCGGAATGGTCTGTGTGTTGGGAGCCGGGGTGGTTTGTGTCGGAGTGGTCTGGGTGTTGGGAGCCAGGGTGGGTGGTGTCGGTATGGTCAGTGGAGTAAGTTTTTTAAGTGGAGCTAAACCTGGAATAATATCTGTTTGCATCGAGATAGAAGTAGTTGTGACGCGACGTGTGGGGGGAGCAACGGTGGCCGCCTGAGCGTACGCTTTCGCGGATGGGAAGGTGTCCTCGACAGACCGTCGGGCCTGGGGGTATAACACCCCGGTCGTGGCCTTCACAGCGCATACCTCCTTCTCCTTGCGCCAAACTGGGCATTGAATGGAAGTGGTGAGGTGATCGGATGTGTTGCAGCTGAGGCAGTGGGCAGGCTTGGAGCAGGTGGGGTCAGGATGAGGTGTTTCTCCGCATTTGGGGCACCGGGCGGACTGGCGACAAGTTTTACTGTCATGGCCGAAGCGCTGACAGTTAAAACAGCGGAGAGGATTAGGAATAAAGACACGGGCTTGGAATTGTAGGTATCCGGCGACTAGGGTCTTGGGAAGATTGGTAGAATTGAAGGTAAGGACACGGAGGCTCGTATCACGTTTCTGACCGTCTTTAAAGGAGGTGATTCGATGGACGTCGGTCACCCCCTCCGGCCTGAGCTCCGTCTGAATTTCCGCTTCAGTCATGAAGCGGAGCTCCGGCGCGAAGACGGTGCCCTTGGTGGTGTTGCGGTTGGAATGGAGAGTGATGGTGACAGATTTTCCACAAAATGTGGTGGTGCGGAGGAGGGCTGTGGTTTGGGCTCGGGATTGGGTTTTAATGACCAAGGTTCCGTTGGCAGGGTCTTCAATGTCGGGATTGGCTAGGGAGCAGCTGGCAAGGAGTTGTTTAGTTGGCCAGAAAACGTTGATACGGCGGAAGGAAACGGATTCCTCGACAGGCTTGACTACAACGTAAGGGCCAGCACTGTCGAGGTAGGGTTCAATGGGCTGGATGGGTTCAGGTTGGGAGGGCGTGGTCTGGTTCGAGCGTGGGTCAGCGGCGTGAAAAGTGATGGTCTGGTCTGGATTCTGAGGCGAGACCAAGGTCTTGGGACGAGCAGGGTTCGGCGAGGTGCAAAGGGCGTCCATGGCGTCATCAAGGGGAATTGTCCGGCGCGGTTCATCAATGGTCGAATTCAGTGAGGGAACATCAGAGGCCAAGTCCGTGTTCGTGCGATGGTCGTCGGGTATGGTCAGCGGAGGAAATTCAGAATCAGAGTCCTGTGGCGAGCTGGGTTCGGTGCCTTTCTTCCTCTTTTTCCCCATCACGGGGAAAAACACCCTACCAAACGAAATATAAATAAACACGCAGAACAAAGGGAACGAAAATACGACGATGACGAAAACGGGTGGGGTGACGGGTGTCACCCCACTAGAAAAGAAATGAGAAAAGAGCGACGGGTGTCGCCCCACGAAAACGAAAAATAGGAAACTGCAATAACAAGCAGTGGGAAAGCAGCGGAGTGATCAGCCGGCTCTGGACCAACCTATATATGAGTTGAAGGTGTAGAGTCGTCTAGAAGTTGGTGGTGAAGAGTAGTAAGAAGTCTGAAGTGAAGATGTCGAGTTGATGGCAGGCTGGTCTTGCGAGATACGTCCACTACAGCACGACACACCACGAGCAACGATCGACGACTTGATGGCGTGAGAGTCAACCGGCAACTGTGTGGTCCTTCCACTCAGTATATTGACATGTGAATCTTCTAGCGCCAGGAACTTGGTTTTGTCTTAATGCATGCATGCAATACAATCTCTAGGGTCCAAATTGCCGATCCGAAGATAAAAAGGCAGCGTAGCAAAATAAATCACGCTCCACTTCGATCCAAAGCTGAACACGAGGCAGCGCAATCATGCCGTTGCTACTTGACGGCTCTTCATCCGCCCATGTCATCTCTTCGCTGGTGCCATCTATCGAGAGTAATCCAACTGAAGCCACCCAAAGCCCTCTTATTGGCGATCAGCTATGCTGACGAACACGCCCCTGCTGGGTGAGAAGTGCTGCATCAGAACTAGCCGGTGCCGAGATTGGAGACTGAAGCGAGATTGGAGACTGAAGCGAGTCGAACACAGTATTCCGGGCCGGCGCAGTGGTTGTCAGCGTCTGCCCAGGTCAGCGGGGAGGAAATGTAGCCGTAACAATGGCCGCCCAGGTCGATCCAGTCGTCCGGTCAGGCGTTGCTCAGCCACGGCAGAGGAGCGGCTCCTCGCATACGTAGCCACTGCGTCGATCGTCGCAAGGACATCTCACCAGCGTCGAGCCTTTGCCTTTTTTGGTCTGGATACACTGGCCTGTCGTGTAGGACGTCAGGTCCACATCCATAGAGATGTGGACCATAGAGATGGATAGAGACGGACTATCCATAGAGACGGTAGCCGGGGACCCGTCCACGTTGAAGTAGGCACCGTCGATGTACTGCAGACCGATGTGCTCACCGCGTTCCGGTCGCGATTGGTCATGCAGTAGCCAGGCGGCCTCCTCGTCATCGTCGACGATGATGAGGTGGGAGCAATTGCTGTAGGAGCGGCAGGCGTCGCGGGTTCAGTCCAGGTTGGCCAGTCGAGGTCAGGGACATGAATGTAGCAGCTGTCGCGGAAGGGAAGCCAGCCGACGCGACAGGACACTGCCCGTTCTATGGGAGCTCCCCGACGGATGTAGTCGAGCGGCACCCAATCTGGCCTCGGGGTCGCGGTTGAGCGCACGTTCGCGAACAGCTGACACGCGCCCCCGGCCAGGCTCAGCCCGAGGCAGTCGCCGCTGGCCGCTCTCTCGCAGGCAACACTGCAACTCGAAAGCGACTCAACCCCTGCCACCGACACCACAAATTCCGCTGGTGCCGAGGTGTTCCAACTGCGGTCGTAGTGGGTGGCGGTGCTGGTAGCGACACTTCCGAAGAGCACGACCACGACACAGAGAGCCGCCATCCTCCGCCAGAGCAGCGCAGCGACTGTGTGGTGCCGGTCCTTACCAACAGCTGTGTGGGCCAGTGTGGTGGCAACGCGTGGCTTTCTCGCAATGGCTGCAACGAAGAATGTCATATGGCAGAAGGTCCTTTAGCAGAAATAAAGAATTATTGGCCTATCTGCACGCTGTACAGGTAGAAGTTGCCTCGTTTTGCTACTGCCCGGTATGCCACGCGACGATTTGAAGCCACGTGAGGAAACGCCCAGCCAGTCCGCTGGTGAAACTACACTTTGTTGGGCATAAAAGATGACATGTAGGTAACCTCAAATGGTTTTCGGAATTCTTCTTAACCATACACTACCAGAGGCTTAATCAGGCTATTTGTGCAGCATTTGGGATGCACCTGCATTCCAAATTTGCAATGTAGCTCCACTCGTGCCCCTAGAAGCCGTCGTTCCAAGCGAGACTCAGCCCATAGACCTCTGTTTTCTTAACTTTCCAGGTTATGATATAGTAGAATAAACAAGAAACACGGAAGATTGGTCAGCTCCGGTGCTGAAGAAGCAGATCAAGGGAGTGGGGAACTTTCATCTCGAAGTCGAACTAGGTGCAGGGAACTTGTTTTGCGACGTAGCCCAGCAAGTCTGGCCTGGGACTGCTATAGCAGCGGAAGGCGGAGTGCTTGATATACATCAATGGGTATTCAGGGTTCGTCTTAGACCTCAGTGTAGATCAACCCACTCATCCGGGTCCTGTCTATTTACCCTGCCAGTTGACCCCAGATCCGAGTTCGAATATATCACCGACCACCGCGGCAGGCAAACAGCATTCGAGCGAATGTAACGACGACGGAGGTGCCCCGGCGAGGCAGCAGAGGCGACTGCGGGGCGACGTCGGGCCCGAGATTATAAAGCCAACGGCAGCACTGGTCTCGAGGCGTTAATACTTCATGGCATTGGGATAGGCCCATGGCTTTCTAGAGGAGGGGGTGAGAGACTTCCCTGCATACGCGTGTGCGAAGTGCGATGCGTGGTGTGCTATGATCATGTGTGTGCATTGTAGGGTGGTCGAGCTGCATGTTACCTTAATTGTCATGCCGCGTCATTGTCTGTTTTTCCTCATACGCTTAACTTTCCTTCACCATAAAGGACCAGGTGTGCGTCCAGCTATGTATCTTTAGCTATCCGGTTTGCCGCCGGAGTGGCCTGGTGTGCACCTATACCAGGCAACTTATCTCGAGGCTGCACGGGATGGTGGGTGGAACATTGTTATCTGACTAATCAGAAATTCGGTGCGAATCGAGGAGGGGTTATCGACAAATGGAAGGTTGCGGACGGTAGGATAGCACAGCCGACGCGTTACCTACCTTCTAATGTCACTATCAGACTGCGGCCAGGACCCGACTCTGGCAATAGAACGGCTTTCATATACCGATAATTATGACAGTGCGGTTATTGACTTACATGGCTTGGAGTATCGGGTCCACTGGCCTTTCCAGCAGAGGAAGTGTCGGAGGGCGGTCGGCACCGCCGGCGTGTTACGTAGTCGCGGCTGCTCTGTTCCACAGCCACGATCGGTACCAGACTTCAAATGCCGTTTCCGCGGGCAACTGCATGTGTGGACTCGATAGCCGTTCGCCAGGTTGCATGGAATTTCATGCCGACTTAATTGTCCAGGCTGTATTGCTGGTGGTGATGTGTTGGTAGCATGGACGACTGGGGTGACTTGCAGATCGATACACGAGTGACACGAGGCGAGAATAGCGTTCCGTCTTATTGCCAGAGTTGTTTCACCTGAAATACCTGGAAGGGAACATTAAATATGCTTTGCGGAGCATAACGTAAGCAATTTTACATTTTCTCAAAGATGTTCGGTTGGTGAACAAGAAACAAGCTCCCGCGCCACATGGCCGGACGTCGCCGCCATGTGACACCCCAGATGGCCGGACGTCGCCGCCATGTGACACCCCAGATGGCCGGACGTCGCCGCCATGTGACACCCCAGATGGCCGGACGTCGCCGCCATGTGACACCCCACATGGCCGGACGTCGCCGCCATGTGACACCCCACCTGGCCGGACGTCGCCGCCATGTGACACCCCACCTGGCCGGACGTCGCCGCCATGTGACACCCCAGATGGCCGGACGTCGCCGCCATGTGACACCCCAGATGGCCGGACGTCGCCGCCATGTGACACCCCAGCGTGTCAAGGTCGTAGCTGCGGCAAACGCAAGCACGATACAAAAGGAAGATCGTCATAACAATCCACCGAGAGGCGGCAGGGCATGTCTCGGACACTGAAATGAAGAAAAAAAAACCGGCACACCATTAACACGCGCACTGGAGGGGGGGCGAAATCCGCCCATCCCTCCGGCTTTTCGCAAATAACTGCAGATTTTACCGGTCGATATACGCGATTTTCGATGTACCTGCTTAGAAATTAACGACGCGTCATTTCAAGCAAGAAAATGGAAATCTGCCGAAATTTTTTCAAGTTAGGGGCGCTAAATTCAAAAAATGTTATAGCGCCAGACCACGAAAATCGGCGCTGATGCGCTTCCAGTATACTGACAAAAGGGAAGTGTTTTAGGCAACACTAGCGACTTGTTTGATGCATATTGATATGCTGTATAGTTTCAAGGTCATGCTAGGTCACCAAGGTCAAGTCAGGTCAATTTCATGACAGGTTAATGGAACCAAACTTGATCAACTGGAATGTTGCCATAAATGCACTACTGGTTGTCATTTTTACTGTTTGTCATTGCGTTTCCATACATTATTCATGTACTTCACTCCCTTCTTCACGAAGCCGATTGCTCCGAGCTGCCCGACGGAGCAGTCGGGCGGGCGGCCGGTTCCGGTAACTGGAACAGGTAACCGACCTGATAAAGTGGTGCTATATAGGTGACCTGAGGTCAAATGTTGGGTCTAGCATCTGCATTGCATGATTAGTAATGTCCAAAACATCATTGATGCCTATTTTTGAGTATTTAAACACAATCACAGCGATCCATAACGATGACATGGCAAGTCACGCAAAACCGGAAAATATTGCCAATCTGACATCATTTGACCTTGAAGATATTGACCTAAGGTCACAAAAATTGCACACAATAGAGTTCACTACCGTGCCCATCCACCCTGCGAATTTCGTTCCTCCAGCCTTACTAGGAGCCGAGATCTTAGGGGGGGGGCGGAATCCGCCCCCCCCCCTCCAGTGCGCGTAATTCTCAGAGGCCCTCCAGGGCGCGTGTTAAGGCCCGACCACGCTGTTCGACAGGAAAAAGGAGAACATTGAGGAGCGCCAACCGTCCCACGGCGGAAGCGGGAGAAGAAAATTCCAGAAAATTATCGATCATTCGCGAGGAAAATCAAACTAGAAGAAAGAGAAAGTATTCAGCTTAAAACCGGAATCGATCGAGGACGAATGAAATTCTTGGTTGCGCCACGATGAGAGCTGGTCTCTCGAACGAGCGGCGGTGGACGCCGGATCGCATTGCGGCAATTTCGAAAGCTCGAAATGTCACGCCTTTAGCGGCCACTCAAAACTTTTGCAAAGACAGCTACAGTTAATCCATTCGATTTTGTGCAATCATGTTTTTTTGCGCTCAAATCTATTAAACACCATCTTCATTGGGCATCAAAGTGTTCGGCAAACAACACAGGCGATTTTCCGTGTGTTCCCCGAACCGAACAGGGGTGTTCGGAATGCAGCACATTTATCTGCATCGGTTAAGACAGGTGAATGTGTGTTGAATTCCGAACACGGACTTAAACATTTTAACCCCGCAAGATTGCACCAGACAAGGGCTGATCCAGTAATTATCATTTGGGAAGGGGCGCAGAAGGAAAAAAATGCGCCCTTTTGGGTTGGAAAGGTGCCCCTCCAGCAAACTTCAGTGTACCTGACCCCCACTTAGCGAATTTTTCCGCCGAATGCAAACCTCCGAGGCAATGTGCTCCTTTCCCCAATGATAATTACTGCATCCGCCCTTGCCAAGTGCAACCTTGTAGGCATAAAATGCTCAAGTCCATATTCGGAATTCAACACACATTTCACTTGTTTTAACAGGCGCAGATGTATGTGCTGAATTCCGAACACCGCTGTTCGGTTTGGGGACACTGGCGGAACCAGGGAGGGGCCATTCCGGCCATGCCCCCCCCCCGAAGCGCTTAAAGGGGGGGGGGGCGTAGTGTCTTTTAGCCCCCCCGAAACCAACAGAAGTAAACTAAATTAAAATTCAGTAACCTTTGCCGAGGTTAAAAATAGCGTCGGGATGAAAGAATCATTTCAAAGGTTTTTATATAAATGTTTGGAAGCCAATATGGTAGCATAGTAGATTCTGATACACATCGAGGGTTCCATGCTGCTCAAGTTCTGCTGACAGCAAGAGTTGACAAAATCGAATCCGCCAGTGTGTACACGCGTACGAACGTTGACGTGGTACAAGACGCTGAACGTGAACGTGAACGTTATGGTAAACAAGAAAAAAAATCCGGTAATTTGGAAACGGTGGAGGTAGGCTGGGGCCCCTACACAGGAAAATATGTTGTCATTTTTTTCCCTTTTTTATTGTCGTCCCCATATCAGATGCAGCAGCAGCCTATCCTATTTGGCTGCACCTTCATTGGGTCTTTCAATGTGGGGCTTCCCTAGGTGAGCTGCCATAGATCAGGACAGCCAACACATGGGTGCCTCGGGATGCAAGCAAGAGATACAACATAATGTGATTATACCAATACTATTATCATCCCTTCTGTATTTTCTTTTTCTTTTTGCAGATAGACTACCACCAATTAGTAGAAAGGAAATGAGACCCTGGGAAAACCGTGGACAGGTAGCAAGCTAGTAGCGCCCACGGAATTCCCAGGGTCACAAGATGGAAGGTTAGGGGGAGTACAGAAAAGATGAATGCATTCAGACAGAGATAACTCATGCAGAATATGCATGGGTGAATACGAACCTAACGGAATCCTCCATCATAAAAAGAAAAAAACACATTCATTCAGGCACATAATACTTTTCTGTGTTGCCGTATATTAACAATGACATCCTCTATTGCAAGGTATAATTTTTAAAAGTTAGCTTTATTAATTATATGAACTAGATTCTGTCTTCAGCTTTCGTTTGATTTGTATAATTCCATAAAGTAACGTCTAAGACATTTCTTTAGCACATCTTTTTTCCTTGGCACCTGTTCTATTCTGGGAAATATTTGGCAAATTACACTATTCCAGGATTTTGGTGCAGAGTATGTAATAGCAAACAGCCATATTGTCGATAAGTAAATGGTATAGAGAAATGTTGAATGATTCTTGTATTAGTAGGTGTTGCATATTGAAAGAAGTCAGCCATAGCACATGGCAATGTATCATGTACAAACTTGTGCAGTATTAATATGTTTTGTTCCTGCACCATATCAGTGAACTTCAATATGTTTTACTTGATAAGTAACTCATTTGTAAGATATGCATAATGTTTATAATCAATAATTCGTATTGCACGTTTCTGGGATTTTATAATTTGGTCTAATCTTGTGAGATAATTATTACCCCAAATCACAGCACAGTAATTTATATAGGGAAGGATTAAAGAGTTATATAAGTACTTCAGTTCTCGACTTGTAATGAAATATTTTGCCCTCCACATAATGCCCAAGTTTCTACTAATGATGGCTGTGACATAATCAATGTGCCCATACCAAGTACATTTTTAATCAAGCACTGTGCCAAGATACTTGATTTGTTGTTTTCTGGTCACTTTTTCCAAATTGATCACTATATCTATGTCATTACTGGGAGTTCCAGAATATATTTGATAATTTGTCTTTGTTACATTTAGAGACAACCTTGTAGGAAAGTCCTATATTGACACGCGAAAGTCTAGCAACCTCGTCGTTTGCGATAACCCCAGTCACGAAAGCACCAGTTCTTTTAGCTGCCCTGTATTGCCTGCAGCACTCGCACCATCACACGAGACCGACAGACACCGTACAGTACTTTCTCCTCTGAAGGTAAGCCGTGATACTGCCTTTCCTATGAATTTAGAAGCCGAATTTAGTTGGGAAGCACGCGCGCGCAACAGCGGTCCGCTCGCTAAGAGAATTCAAGCCCGACTCTGGCGGCCGCACGGCCGCTGGTCACGCCTGAAGACCCCCGGCCACTGATTGGCCGTTGAGCTAGAACCGCCCATTGACGTCACATCCATGTTCTCGAAGCTTCTACGGAAGTGGGCTTGCCTTTAGTGAAGGGTACTATGTGATATTTACGGTACCCTATTTTACAGTTACTATTACGGTATACTTTTACAATCGGAAGGCTTACGGGATTATACCAATTACGGTTATGGGCCAGCCAAACGTATAACTTTATGTGGACTGGGTGTGGTACCGGCTGCATAGTATTGAGGTCATATCTCTGGCGCCGGGATGACTGCCGGAGAGGGGAGGGGAAGGTACAAGGTCCAGTGAACGGCCCCGTTGGAGCGGTGGCTGCTTACGTCGGCATCAGACAGGCGGACGCCAGTCTATGTGCCTGAGACTTGTCGCGCCATGAACGGAGGGGGAAGGGGTTGAATTTATGGGATCAAGATGCTCACAAACTAACTCTCTTACAACCTATTTGCTTTGAACCATGTTGTTAGCTCAGGCACAATGCCATTCATTTTATTCTGTAATTCATCTATATTTCTAGCCTTGACAAGAATAGCTGTGTCATCAGCAAAGAAGTACATATTTGCTTGTTTTGAAATTCTGGCCAAGTCATTGATATAAGTGATAAATAATAATGGTCCTAGAATGGAGTCTCGAGGAACACCCATAGGAATTAACTCTGGTTCAGATAACGTCTCATATACTTTAGTTTGCTGATATCTATTTTTAAGATATGATTCTAATATCCTAAGTAGGGGACCTTCAACTCCAATGCACTGTAATTTCCTAACTAGTATGTCTGTGCTAACTGTGTCAAAGGCCTTTTTTAAATCAATACATAAGCCACACAAAATATCTCCATTTTCAATGGACTTCGTAATTGCATTATATGAATGCATAATGAGCATGTATGTACTATGATTTCTTCTGAAGCCAAATTGAAAAGAACTTAGTACATTATTTAGTTCCAAATATGATGAAAGATAGGAGTGTAATATTTTTTCAAAAATTTTAGAGAATATAGGGAGTAAAGATATAGGTCTATAATTTGTGAATTTATGATGTTCTCCTGCCTTGAATATAGGTACAACAACTACTTTCTTAAAATCGTCAGGAAATATTCCAGTTTGTAGACAGATATTAAGTAGATGGGTAATCTGTTTCAATATACTTTAATATGTAAGCATTAACATTTTTGTGTTGATTCCATCTATGCCACCTCCAACACATTTCAAGTTCCTAATAATTGATTCTACTTGAGCTTCATTGGTACATATATTATCAGAAAACTTTGCATAGGTAGGTTCAGCTATGTATTCAGTAGGATCGTTTTCTGTAGGTGCTATTTTTTGTTCTAGCCTTTCTCCAATAGAGAAAAATAAATTATTAAATGCATTTGGTTCATAATTCTTTTCATTTTCATTGCCATCTTCATCTATTAATGTATCTGGAAGTTTGGATCTATATTTTTTATGATTTATCAGTTCATTTAGGATGTTCCAAGTTTTTTGTTTATCCTGCTGATTATGATAGAGTGCTGTTTGATGATACAGTTTTTTGCATCTCTTAAGATATGAACTAAAATGTTTCGATATTGTTTAAACTCTAATTTATTTTGCATGCTTTGATTTTTTAAGTACTTCTTGTACAATTGATTTTTTTATTTATGGAACATAATATTCATGCAGTTATCCATGGCTTCATGGGGGTTCTCGTTCTGCTATGTGTAGGTGTTTTAGTACAAAGCTTCATACCATCTGTATATGCATTAATCAATTGAGAACACGCAACATTTGCATCATTGTTTTTGTCAAAATTTTGCAGTGCCAATACCAAATAATCATTTAATTTAGTCACTTGATTGTAATCAAATGCTATTCTATTACCTTTTGTTGAGGTTTGATTTTCATCAAGAGCTAAAGTCATAAAAATAGAAAGGTAATCCGATAAGTCCTCAAGCAATATTCTAGAAGAGCAGATATAGGAGAAATCATTTATAAATATATTGTCAAGCAAAGCCATTCCAGCACTATGTGCACGAGTGGCTTTTGTTATAGTAGGCCAACATCCATATGAACTGAGCAAGCTTAGAAATGCTTTGCTATTTTTATCATTTCTGACATTCAGCAAGTTATAGTTGAAATCTCCAGTTATAATAGGAAGTTTTCCTTTGTATTCTAGGCTGTCTAGTAGCTTCTCAAACACGCTATGGAAATCACTATGGGAGGAACATGGCGGACGGTAAATCTGACAAATTATTATGTATTTCTTTTTGTTTTCAATTCCAAGGTTTATTTCAACAAATGATGCTTCAATGAGGTTACTTTGTATGATATCAATACTTCTTGTTGCATAGGATTTGCATACATAAATTGCTGATCACCCACCCTCCCTGTAACATCGACTAGATGCAAACATTGTGTAATTGTCAATTTCAAAGAATTGTTCAGTATCCTTCTTCAGCCAAGTCTCAAAAATGCTTATCACTGACCATTGGATGCCAGTGGTAGCTAAGAAAACTTGTATATCATCAAATGTATTCTTCATGGATCTGTAGAAAAAGGTTCTTCACCCCCCTCACTTATGGGGTACACCTTCATTTGGCTACGTGAATAGTCTAGGGTACCTCAGCGTTTGCGATATTTAAGACCCCGGTTATGTTTTCAATAATGGCTCTGACTTCCATCTCAGAGCTCTGATCTGCACACCTCTTGACACGCACTTCCAAAGCCAGCTCTTCTATATTGTGCAAATTGTGACAGACAGAGCAACAGTTTCACCTTCGATCTACATCTCAACAGACGTAGCGACTCTCAGGCAGAGTCCCGACGTACCTCGGTACCTTAATATGGTGAGCCAGGGCGGGCTTGGCGGCGGCCGGCCGCCAGAGGGGCGACCGCCCACGACGACCGTTCCTCCAAGAGAGACCTCCTGCCTCGCGGTACCGTCACTAGATACTCGCAGACAACGACACGTCACTGGTCACGTGATCAACCCGCAACACGTCACATGACTGACTGCGCCGCATGGCCAGTGGGGTTACTCATCCCCGCTAGAGAACAAAGGCGAACTCTGACTTCTACTGCAAGCGGCCCGCTGTCCCTCTGACATCAGAGACAGAGACACCTCTGATCTCAGCGCGACGGTCCACATCCGTGGGAACTGGTGCTGAGAGTGCACATCGGCAGCCTCGCGTCGGCCTGGCGCCGGACACGTGAGCTGCATCAGCATTTCACCGGACGCTGGTGAACAACAATCGGCTGACTGGCAGAGGCGCGGTACTGCAGCCTCTGGTCTGGCGACATGGCGCCTGACACACTAGCGACACGCGACGTTCAATTCACCGCAGCCTACTGACAGCTGGCATAGACATCATAGACACGCCTGTCCATAGGGTTCCCACAATATAATCACTTGTCCTACATCACCCACTGATGATCACATCACCCACTGGTGATGATCACATTCACCATCTGACGACGGCGGCTGGGCGCCGGGGTACTGGGGTGCAGCGGTGGCGGGCGGGCACGCCGCTCGGATATCGAGGTCACATCTCCGGCGGCCGGGATGACTGCCGGAGAGGGGAGGGGAAGGGGCAAGGTCCATTGAACGGCCCCGACTGGAGCGGTGACTTCACTCGTCAGCATCTAGATAGGCGGGCGACAGGTATGTGCCTGGAAACTTGCCGCGCCAGGAACGGTGGGGGTAGGGGGCTGAATGGCTGTGATTTAGATGCCCCAAAACCAACTTTGTTACAGATCTAGCATTTATATGTATTATGGAAAGACCCCCACGCCATTCCATACTAAGTGAGTTTGGATAAGTGTAGTTGCAGTTAGTTATAATATGTTCATGGACTCGGAAATCACCCCCAAGCTCCTCTTCTAAGTATTTTCCTAAATTATCTTGGTTTTATTCCATGTTAAGTATATCCATGTCGATAAACTAACAAGGTGTACTATTCCTACCTTAAATCACCAACCAACCGCAGGCAAGAGCTTATTGTGTTCTTGGGGGACCCAAATCAAGGACGCCAGAAGAGAGGTTTGCTCATTCTGTATAAGAAAAATTTACACATTAAATATTCAATTTACCACAGATGAATTTGTAATATACGCAAATATGTAGGTACCATTTTTGTTTACCTTTATTCACCAGGAACAGATTGATACCTATATGTAGACATAAATAAGTTTGTACTGACAAATCAATATATTACTTCGGAGCACAAGTAGTTTGCCATCGCCTGAGACAAGTATTTAGTAAATAATATTTACTCTACTGTTTAAGTGATGACTAAGTTAACGATAGTTTCTGATAACTAGATTATGCAAAGTGATATTATAATTAGATTAACAACTTATGTTATGGGAATATTTATTATATAGAAAAGCATTATCCTTTTATTTCACAAAAGAAACTTGTACTGTCCATGTATTTGCTATATGCCATCTAACCATCACTACCCAATTCATGGCCGCCCCATGTTACCCTACTAGCAAACAAACGTTTGTAAGCTCGTGGCCATTCAGGGTTGCCTAGAAGTAGCCAGGTGGGTAGTGGCGTGTAGGCCGTGTATAGTACCAGGCGTACCAGGTATTCAGGCACCCAGACATACACCCAGCTAGCTAAGCAGGCATCCACGCAACCACCAGATATGGCAGGCACCCTTTGCTAAATGGCCCAGATAATGGGCCCCTTTACTAAATAGTGTTCGAAATCCCGTGCTTTTCTAGACACCTCTAGAACACTAGACACCTCTAGACACCTAATCTATTCGACACCTCCCTGATGCAATTCCTAGGTACGCCACGGTGGGGGGGAGGGGGGTAACGCCGAAAATCGAAAGTTGGCCCCCAAAACCGGTGAGCTAGAACCGCCAGTGTTTGGGGAACACATGGAAAGTCACCTGTATTGTTTGCCGAATACTAGTATGCCCCAATGAAGACGGTGTTTAATGCATTTGAGCCCAATAAAACACGAGCGCAGAAAATCGCAAAGCTTCATTGTAGCTGTCGTTGCACAAGATATTAGTAGCAGCTAAAGGCGAGACATTTTAAGCTTTCGAAATTGCCGCCTTGCATTTGACAAGATCTATAATGCAAGGAAGCATAGTAAACAGCTGTAGACAAGTTTTAAAAGGAACATCATATCATTCGATTTAACTTACCAATGTTCTCCATAATAATCTGCAAATTCTGACTGCAATCACTGTGAAACTATAACTGGGTAACTCCAGACAGATTGCACGGTAATGGCAGCCGGACGCCTTTGAAGGAAAATAGACGATGAGTCCAGCATCTAATCCCATGGTAGCCAGAACTCGATACAACATGAGACCTGCATTATTCCTCACGATGTCTCGATATAATTGTGCGTGACTGTTGAGAAACTTACCTGGTTCATGACGTAAATCCGCAAAATATGGGTTCTTATTGCCTAAAACTGCACTCATTCAAAACATTGAGTCGGATAACTGTCCTTTCGTGAGCAACTTAATGAACATGATTTCAAACCGTTTGTGTCAGTGAAGATGAGAACGTCTGCTATTCTCCGAGAATATATGCGCTTCTCACATATTTATCAGTGTATGATCAAGTTCGCGAGCAGGTAACTGGTGACAATACCAACGCGTTTCGTGACAATACCAACGCGAAAGCACGGGCAGTGGCCTGAACCTAAGTGCAGTTGGTTTGGAAACAAATTATGAAGGGCATGTCTCGAACGGTAGGCATTTGTTGCAAGATTGCTTGTAAATTTATGCCACCGTCTCAATCTCGGTTTAGGCCACCAACTGTATTTGTCGTAGTCTCGGTCTCTGTCTCTTTATTTAAATTTAAATATATGTCTGTCTCTGTCGCTGTATTGATCTCAAACTCGGGCGAACGTTCGGTCCCGATCCATCTGTCTGTCTGTGACACGGTCACGATTTCCATCTCGGCATAGGCCAGCATCTCTGCCGCTGCCTCGATCTCGATCTCAGCCTAAGCATCTGTCTGTCTCTCGCACTATCTGGATGTCAATCTCGGGCGAACGCTCGGTCTCGGGCTGGCTTTGACACTGGCTCTGGCTGGCTCTGGCTGGCTCTGGCACTGGCTCTGGCACTGGCTCTGGCTGGATCTGGCACTGGCTCTGGCACTGGCTCTGGCTGGCTCTGGCTGGCTCTGGCACTGGCTCTGGTACTGGTACTGGCTCTGGCTGGCTCTTTTCACCCGGGTGCATTTACGGCGGATAGGTGACGGCCGCCAGAAGAGCTCGACGGCATCCGCAGGAAAGCGAACACACATATAGCGAGAGAGACAGTCTGCCAGCTGTCACATCCTCCTGGGCGATATGTCCTCAGGCGCCGACCTGGAGTGGCATTTGACCTTCCCTTCTTCAAAGCAATGGGGAGGGGGGGGGGTAACACGACGGAATGTTGCAATGGCGAAGCTCTCCCGATTGTTACTCTTAGGCCAGTGGTAACTGCCAATGGGGAGGGGGGGGTAACACGACGGAATGTTGCAATGGCGAAGCTCTCCCGATTGTTACCCTTAGGCCAGTGGTAACTGCCAATGGGGAGGGGGGGTAACACGACGGAATGTTGCAATGGCGAAGCTCTCCCGATTGTTACTCTTAGGCCAGTGGTAACTGCCAATGACAGTGCTGTTATTGACTTATATGGCTTGGAGTATCGGGTCCACTGGCTGCGTGATGCCGTTTCCAGCAGGGGAAGTGTCGAGGTGCGGTCGGCACCTCCGGCGTGCTACGTCGTCGCGGCTGCTCCATTCCACAGGCACGATCCGCACCAGACATCAAACCCTGTTTCCGCGGACACTGCAT